>LQRL01113970.1:0-11445 GCA_001703475.1 Hydroides elegans
CTACCAACATTTACGTTAATTACCAACAATGTCCAAGTAAATGAAAGCATTTATTGAGATACTCAATTGACTTTATAAAATTCAATTGCGCCGAAGGCGTTAAGATTTTTTTCATATAAATGTTAAGAAAATATACCATTTTTTTATAATTATGGAATTTGTAAAAACATACTTTTTCCATGACATTTTTGTCAAATTCCATGACATTTCCATGACTTTTCCAGAAAAATAAAATTCCATGACATTTCCATGACATTCCATGACAAAAATATTTTTCCAGGTTTTCCAGGTTTTCCATGACATGTATGAACCCTGGACATGTTATGACTCAAACACACGACCCCCTTTCCGACGTTATGACTTAAACAGGTGCACGACCCGCACCACATACTGCCTGCATATAGGACATTCGGCCAGCTGCTTGCCACATGCGGTGCACGTGAGCATGTGGCCACAATCCAAATGCACGCAGTCCACCAAGAAAAAACATGTAATATGACTTAATCAGACGATTAATAATATACGTATTTTATTAACGAAAACGCCAATTTGCCGCGTTTTAACTTGGATACGTGTACAACCCGAACAAAATTTCCTGCAATGCATTTTTCTTCTCTTTCAAAATCCATGTAAGAAGGACGCATATGTGACCAAAATTACCAACGCGCCGTTATGACTTAAACACATGTACCACCCGCACCACATACTGCCTACATATCGGACACTCGGCCAGCTGCTTTCCACATGCCGTGCACGTGAGCATGTGGCCGCAATCCAAGAGCACGCAATCGACCACTGCGTCCATGCAGATCTTGCACATGTCCGTGTTGCCCGTATGTTGATCGTCGGTACCTGTGAATATATAAATATATAGCAAATCACATAGCATTATTAGTGAATACGTTTAAAGTATCTGTTTTAGGATTGTACTCAAGAATGCTGTTTTATCTTCGTGTGTTAATGCATTAAATGTACCCTATAAAAATGTGACTCGAGGATGTGTACGAAGGCCAAAAAAAATCAATGGATTAGTTGCTTATGTGAACTATTCATTTTGATTCAAATGAATATGTAAGAAAATACCTTACCATGTCTAGAACAATAAGATCTTCTTATTTTAAAGTGGCTATAAACTAATTCGTGTCACCCTCTTAACCGAAAATATTCATTGATGATACATTCCTAAAATATATATTTATTTCAATTTTCCATCCCATAGCCTCACCACTGTTTATCTTCTCCGCCTCCTCTTGATTGCGCTGGTGCTCATGCCACAGCCGCGTCACCCTGGTAACCAGTTCATGTTTCTCAACACAGCCCTTGTAGTTGACGAAATTGCGCTCGAGCAACTCCTTCAGTTGGCGACTCGTGAGGGATGTGATTTCTTCTTCTGACGTCACGTCGCTAAGGAGCAGTTTCTTGCGCGCAGGGGAGGAGGCTGGGGAGTCTGTGGATGGCTGAGAAATGAAATAAAGTACTGTACATCTAATTGGTGTTTAAACTGGTTTGTGTGTTTGATTTGCTAAAAGTATGAGTATGTATGAGAGAGGAAATTAGCAAAAGTACATCATTAGCTTAAACAATTTTTGGGTCTATATGCCATGAATATAGTAAATACATTGTACATGTTCAGTTTAAGTATTAAGTCGACATGCGTTGTCACGGTTGACAATATTAAAAAGGAATATAAAGTAATAAGGTATACAATGTTATCAATTACAAATACCCATTTGGTAACTGGAAATAACAGATCTAAGTGTAGACACGATTTTTAAGCAAGAAACAAACAAAGTTTTTTTATTTATAACAAAAATCCATTTAGAGTACCAGTCACCACATGTTATTGATTTGCACTTTATCAATGCTTAAAAATATATTTTCACCTTGATAGAATCCGCGGACGGGGTAGGCACATTCGGTTGAGGTATCGATGAAGAACTATTATTATCCCTTGTCTCATTATTATCAACGTTTGGTTCCGTTTCTTCATTTTCTCTCCCACTATTCTGTCCTTCTCTTTCTTGAGCAAAATGTGAGTCGTCAAAGTCCATAGGCATATCATTTGAAGGGTTGTCCGACTGCCCTCCATTACTTTCATTAGATCTATACGAGGAAGATGCCCCTGTGTTTGATTGTCTTTGATTATGCGCAGCGGTATCCGTACTATTTCCTGAATCACGTGATGAAGGCACATGTGGATCTGTTTGGTCACGTGACTGAGTCTGATCGGAAGAAACACGTGGTTCCGTTGTGCCACTAGATGATTGGTCGTAAATGGTGTTGTAGGCGGGCGGTTCAGGGCGATGGGGCGGAGATCGTAGATTTTCTCTGGCTTGAGCCTGAAAATAAATTAGAGAATATAATTATCCAATATCGATCTGAATATATATATATAAGCCAAAACACATAATAAAAACACATGCAAAGCATGTTTTAACTCTATCCAGTTCTATATCATAAACAAACAATATATTTAACAAGAACAGATACAGTTCCAAAATTGGCTTCGTTAACTTACTCCAAAGTAAATTATGACTTACTTGTAACTGTCGTTTACGCATTTCATTTTCCTGCTGTTCTAAGCGATATTGAGCGTTGTTGGAATAGGCCATAAGCACGTCTATTAGGTCCGCTTTTTCGCGACAATTATCAACCGGTATTTTACGTTTCGTAAGAAACAACCTGATGTCTTTGGCCTTAGTATTGAGAAAGCAAATACAAAATATATATATGTTTGTTTTTATCTTACTAAGGTAACTTTTAGTAATTATTAAAAGCTTAAAGTAAAAGTAACGATGTTAGACGTTTCCAAGTCAACTATCTAAACCATATACAAAACATGATGTGTTCATCAACTTAGCAACGATATTAAAACTTTCTTCGAGTTAGCAACACAGTGTCGAAGAAACTGACATTAAAATACTCATTTGATTTAATGCTTATTATTAAGAATACCTTATAATCTTGAAGATCCGCTCTACTGAAGGAGCCAGCAACAAGGAACTGGCATCGTTCGCAGCGTCGCCCATTGCCGGATTTGATTTTTGGAGCACAATGTGCACAGTAGTTACGGGTACATTCTAAGCAATTTTTCTGCAAAAACAAAATTCCGTGACATGTATAAGGATCTCGAGATGATGACACAATAAGACCAGATCACATACATTTTAGCTGTGGCTTCACAAATGCGGACAAAATTAGGTTTGAAATGTCGTCTTAAAGTCCTAGATTTAAACATATTGAATAAGATTTAGTAAAAAAAATATGTATTTTCATCGCATGATTATCGAAACTCAAGGTTCCGTAGAATATTGACGATGTCCTTTTGTAATGGATATACAATGTACCTTGCGTTTGAGTACACTGAATCTCACAGTGCAAGCTTCACAATACATGTCGTTTTGTACAGTAGACCGGTCACTACGAGAGCTGAGGGTCTCTTCTTTGCCGGCTGCTGCACCCATTAAACAGCCACACAATCCATTCATCTAGTAATACAGTATCCTCCGTTGAATTTCAGTCTGTAAACAAAATATATCAGCCTATAAAGATAGATTTTAGGATGTTTTAAGGTCTTGAAATCAAAATATTTTTGAACAATATCAATAAATATATATCCTAAACAGCATTATTTAGAAACACTCATTCGCTAAACTTATTGAGCTATATATCTAACATACCGACAGGCACCATCCAATGCTCTTTAAGGGCTGATCGAGCTATACCAAAGTCATATTACAATTACGACATTTCCCGTTTGAAATGAGGATGTATTGTTTAACACTAGCAGGTCTTAACCGACTAGGCCAGAAATCATGAGTAAGTGCAAGGTAATGATTCTGTATCTGTTTATGTTTTAAGTGCAGCCCTAACATTTGAGTAACCATCCCGAGCTATTCTAAAGCTGAGATACGAGTACGTAGTTATTGAAGTGGCGTTATTGTAATCCGTGTCAACACGGCATAGATAACAACAAACATTGAATAATTATTTGATACTTTAAAGATTCCTGTTCAATATCATATCTCCCTTTTATATTGATTCCAGTGTCTCCTCGCATGCCATCGATTTATTGTGTTGTTTCAAAGACCGCAGAAAATATTTTCGGAAACTAGGGATTTCATCAGCCGTTTTCTACAAAATGGATGTGGATTCATACCTTAAATCACAATCCCGTGATACTTCATTTACTTTGTCGCTAAGAAACAGTTATCTTTTTGTATATAATACAATTGATCATGTAACAAAACTAGAAATAAAAATATATTTCCATCAACTTCCTCCTAATGTTTACAATTTTTAGACTGAATCCTAAAAACATCCTATTTTCTTTCAGTTTCGGTTTGCAACTGTCAGACTATTAGCACAATAGTGATTTCTGATACGTTGCATCGAGAACCAGTCACATGTCAAAAATATCATTGGAGAGTTTGGGTAATTATAAAAATATTTATGGTAAGGATTGAATGGTCTAAACATTAAGGCTATCGAATCATCATGAAATACGACTATCTAACTGACAATCATTTTATACACAATCACATATCGGCTGGTATTAGCAATACAATGATAAAAATACATGAATCCCTCGGAAAAGAAACAAAGGAAACCCCTTTTCAATATGCAAATTGTTCATTTATTTAGAACCTGGGATAACGGCGTACAGGAGCCTTATATCATCAAAACGTTAAACGCTTTGCTAAAGTAATATGTTCTAAGACGTGACTTAAAAACATATAGAGACTATGTTTTTCAACGAAGATGGTTGTTGGATTTTGTGCCGGCTCTTCTAAAGGCCCGACTCCCAATACTCTGCTGATGTACATAGGATACTATTAAGTTACAATCTGAGGATCATTGTAGATTTCTCGACAGTATATATGGGTCCAGCAATTCTTTCAGGTATACTGGGGCGTCATCGTATCCAACTTATGAGCACTAGTAGCTAACTTATACTGAATTCTAAATCATACAGGCAGCCAATGTAGAGTTTAGAATAGGAGTCATTAAGTCAAATTCCGAGGTGTGTGTCACGAATCACGCAACCGAGTTTTGAGCCTTTTGCAATTGGTTTATCTTCTTATCAGAGTTACAGTAATCAATTCAACTAATAACCGTTGGCAGCATTAAGCGTTTGATGGTTTCTTCGTCAATGAACCTTTGAATTACCTCCATGCCTTTTGTATTTGATATCTGCACGCTTTTTCTATCTTTAAAAGGTACAATCTAAAATCTAGACATGGATTGGGTGTGACCCCTTTATTCTGCACATTATATGATGGCTTAATATGTTCTTCGCCGATTTCATCGAAATTTGAGGTATATGTTTGATATGACGTGTTTTTCCGAACACGAATAATTCTGTTTTAGATTGGTTTAAGCAAAGTTTATTTGCTAACATCACCATATACAGAATATGACAAACAGTAAAACCCTATTGTAAATCGCTCTAGAAATAGCTCTAAATGTTTTCTTTGTACAGACACTAGCTGTTTGCAGTTAAAAAAAACCCCTCGAATCGTTCAAATCAAGACTGGATTAATATATGTTCAATTAGTTCACCTCACCACTCGACCTTTTGCAAATCTGAAACCAGCAAAAACCCATGTTTGGCATATATAAAAAGGTGGGATTGTATATAAGCCATATTGGATCAAGGTTAATTAGGGGTAGATGCACAATGTTCTTATATAAATAGATTAAGATTGAGTTTTTGCGCTTGGGTGCAGCCAATGTCGCATTACTCCACCGATCGCAAATACATTTGAGGCACAGTAAGTATAGCGACCGTTATGATTATGCATTCATTTTCCACTCAAGGCACGTGGCCCTTCTGGACGTGTATATCAAAATCAATACTACATATATTCATTCACATAAAATGTTTGTTGGGAGTTAAATACCAATGGCTGAGGGTTTCGTATATCTGACCCCTTAGTTTGTATTTGATTATTAGTCATCCGCCGCGTTAATGCGAAGCGGAGGACTACAGTATTTTTTGCTGTAATAGTCGTTTTGGATATAAACACATAATTTTCATTTGTACAAAGAAATCTCGGCTATTCATTTGTTGATTTGTTATCCGTTTTGATATGGAAACACCAAATATTGGAGCTGTTTAATGGGGTTATTGTTGGGATACCTTGAAAAAGGGACATTTCGCATTTTTATTGTTTTTACCTAGTGTGATTATCGACAGGAATTGTGTAAAGAATATTTTAGCCATCCTTCGATGGATTTGTTCTTCATTTAATGATATTCCTCATGTATTTACGTTTTGAACTATCGAAGTAGCGTGGGATTGAATAAGATTGGTATACAAATAATAATTCTTTAGAATTCGATGTCAACATACTCCCAATCAACTTTTGATAATAAAGTTAGGATATTATATGTGTTTCGCGTTGGTCGATGAAAAATACATGAAATCATACTTATCTGCGATCTTTTCGTTTACGAAAATTTAGCAGGTATTAAAATCAGTCGAGTTTTTTTTGTTAAATGCCATGTCCGACAATTTCTATATGTTATATGACAAACTTGACAAAATAATATGTATTAAAGCAATAAATCGAATATAGATATGGAGCATAGATGGTTTTGATGAGTCTTTGTTATATGATTGTCGAGATATTTAACATTTATGACAATTTTTTGCCGACCTACGTTATTTTGTGCCTCGCTGAAAACCACTGAGACTCATTCGGGCCTCTTATTGGCCACTCAAGTCAAGGTCCCTTTCAATGGACCAATGACAAGTCGCGCTCATTTATTGACAGTCCTTAATTGATGAGTGACAGCAACTTTAATAGAGAGAAAGTTGCGTCATCGAGTAAAGGCAGTTGTGCGGAATAGGGGGCAGCTATATAAGGCGCGCTACTGCATAATCAATAATCACTTTCTGCTCGCAGTCACACAGTCAGCATACCTTACTTTACACTTTTATATCGAGGGCACTCGACGATTTATTCGGGTAAAAGTTTGTTCTTGCAGCAGCTTTTTTCCAAAGATTTTTTTCCAAACGATTAGTTTACTCTAGAGTTATATTTATGAATATATCGACCAAGGCATATATATCTAAATGTAGTGTCTGTAATCGAACCTGTGAGAGAATAATTTATTTAACATTGGATTTATTGACATCTTTATTCTGGTAGGAGATTGTATATTTGCTTGCAGTAGTTTTTCTTGGTTTCTTGGTTACAACTTCAGAATAAACATTTTGATGCAAATCAGCGTATTAAGCTTATTTCAAAGATATTTCATCATCTTTCGTGATACAATAAATAGATTGAAATCAATCTTTAAAAATAAATCGTTGAGTCCCTCTCTTATATTAATGTTTGAAAATGAAACGACAGTAATTCTGGCATGTCAAGGTAAAACATCGTAACTACCTATTCGCCGAAATGAAGTTAAGGGCATATATAAATATATATATATATACATAGGACATTATTCCCCATGTATTTAGTCTAAAGTGATCGGCTTATATGCCCGTATAAGCATAATTTTCAATATTTATATGTGAATCGACACCTCAAGAAGATCGCAGATATGCACCCTATGATTGCCCTTCTAGTTGTTGTTTTTTTCGGTAATATTCAATCAAATAAATACTAGTTTGATTTAGTACTGCTTTGGAAACTTAAAAAAATAGAAACTCATATTGTTTTGTTATCATCTTTATTTCTTTCGGAAAATTAGTTCGTGATATACAAAAATGCTGAGTATAAAACAGATTCATTGAAGATATAACACAAGTATGAATTCAAACAATAATCATATTTGCATAGAACACTCGATGAGTGATACAATCAACTGGTCCACTGTAAAAGCTGCAAGGTTGTGCATTATAAAAAAACAATAAATCTACAAACTGGAAAAGAGCAAAATATATTTATCAATAAACAATGGAGTGAGATGTTGGAATGAGTATTTCACGACTAATCTACATTGCATAACGGAAAACCTTTCATATTATACAGCTAAATCATAAACACTCTGTGCTTCTTAAGAAAAATATGATATAGTTAAATACTATATACAAAGTTAAAAATGCAAGATATATAATAACTCATACAAAGTAACCATAAATCATTTGTATTAACACACAACTATGAAATAAATAAACTATATATTAATATGTCCGCAATCTTATTCATGCTTATGTGAAAGAGTTTGAATCAAGGAGATACTAATATTTTTCAACTACAGCTCGAACGTTTACAAGCAAATAAACAAGACATAATCGTTTACCAATCATCTACTTTTTTGGCAGTGGAAATAGGCATCTACGGTCCAAACATCACACTATATATCCTATATTCTGGCTCAAACTACATCAAATTCTGTACAAAACTGATTAAGCGCTGAGTAACTAAATTTCTCCATATAATCTAAAATTTATTTGTATTGATTTTGGAATCGCTGAGCCAGTCGGTCAGCACTAACGATATACTTAAGTCACATTATTCATAATATACACAGAACTTGTTTATTTGTATCACAGAGCTGCTATAGCTGTAAGTCCCATGATGTCCCATCCAAGACGAAGCCAGCGATTATAATAATTAATTGATCAATTAATTAATTTATTATATTTGATGTGTCTTATGACAGGCTAGAAAAAAAACGACTTCTTTGTTCTACTAATAATTTTTCGCTGTTCGGGACCATAATAATATTGATATCAGTCTGGATATTGATGCACAACATGAGATTTCCTTTAAAATACATGTAAGTCAGATCTTAATGTAAGCACTTATATTGTATTAATATATAATACATAACAATATTGTGTCTAATCATATTACAGGGTTTAACTATAAATCACATTCTTGCTTTTATTATTACAAACTTATATACGTATATATATTTATATTCAAATTAGAATTGTACAAAAATATTAGTCTAAATATAGAAATAATTCAGTTTACTATAATCTATTTGAATAAATAACTATATTATTTACGTCTAGTGATATGGGTAAGGTTGGAACGTTTCGCGTAAACATAAAAAAAAATATACAACAAATGTCCATATACAACTGAAAAAAATATTTTTTATATTCATATATTCTGAGAAAAAAATCAAAGTGAAGGTAGAACATTCGAACACAATTTTATCAGATCAATGCGGTTATGTAATAAAGGAAAATATATCACAATATCCTGTATAACTAAATTCGGTCATACTTGAAAAATATATGCTTCAATACATCAGATTTTTATTTATCATTTATCAGATTTAATATGCCTTGGACGTCGTAGATATTCTGATGTATTCCAAGACATGTCTCCATACATGGTCTTGTCTGGTGTTCACTCATTAAGTGAGCCCTTTCAACATTCTGAGGTCTTCAAATTCATATCCCTATACATGAATCCCATTCTGGCCTGGTGTTCACTCATTAACTGGGCCCTGTTCGGAATGCCGCCATTTTGTTGCTGTTGTTGCTGTTGTGCTAATAGTTGCGACATCATCGAGTTCTCATTGGTCAGTGGATTCGTGTCTCCTTGCGCATGCGCATTTGGTTGATGCGCAGAATTTGAATTATGGTTTGGCGGGAAATATTCGCCCGCACTGATGGGCGCCGGATCAAAGGTGGCTCGTGACTGGTATCCAGATTGGTTGGATGACGTAACAGAGGATAACTGGTTTCCAGGACCACCGTTTGGTAAAGTCACGTTATATGAAGTTGGTCCATTTTGTTGTTGTGGTTGATGACCCGTGGAATAAACCATCCCAGCATTGACGGGCTGCGGCTGATTATGGGATGTGCGTTGACTAGGATTCATAGGCGGTGGATGGCTGGGTGGCGCACCGCGGGGCGGAGGTATCGCAGCATGGCCACTATTAGGCGTCATCAGGGGAGGTCGATGCATGCCCCCTTGTTGTGGCGCTGACGTCAAATGCTGTTGTTGATGTTGTTGCTGTTGTGCCATTCCACCAACGCCCCCGGGTTGCGCCATGCGTGGATTCTGCTGCTGTGTATTAACGTTGTTTTGTCCCATATGCGGCGCTGATGTAAATGTTTGAAACTGCGACGTCGCCAGTGCCCTTGTGGCCTTAGCATGTTGTTCTTGCTCTAACTCGTCATCCGTCGTATTCTTATACCACGCGTCCTCGTTGGAATCCGTTCGCACGTGGTTGCCACTAATGTTGACACTTCCGTTGCCGCCATCTTGATTAACCACGTGGCCACCCCCGGAAATGACGCCATCTTTCGTCACGTGGATTGGTTGCGCAATATGGCGGGTTGCCATGGGAGCACTACCGCCGGGTTGGTGCGGGACAGAGGAGGCGATTTGCGGGCGGGGGCCGGAGTTGACCATGTGCATCTGTTGACCAGCGGAGACCATCCTAGGGGTAGCACCACTTCCTGGATTGTTCATCATTCCTTGAACTCCCCCTTGTGATTGATGGTTCATGCTATTCATTGCCTGTGTTGAATAACTACCTGGTCCCTGAGGTCGAATTTGGGTCTGTTGAATTGTTGGTTGGCTTATAGAAGCGGGATTCGAAACTGAAGGGGAATTGGTCATAGGTGGTCGCTGCATTGCATTCTGGGTCATCTGTGGGCGTGGTCCCCCTGATTGCTGCATTGCCCCTCCTCCTCCGCCCATTTGTGCGTTTACGACCTGTGATTGCCCAACACGTTGAATCGGTATGGTATTGGTCACCACTTGAGAATGTGCTGCAACGGGTCTTGGAATCGGATTCCCCATTGGATTCTGCGGCTGTTGTCCGGGATAAGCCATATATTGCTGATGTCCAGTTGGTGCATTAGTGCTCATGGGAGTAGCCATTTGAGGGTTTCCTGCATTTGAGGCCGGCATCATTTGTTGAACACTTGGCACACTCGTCGCCATATGCGGTCCATGGGGTCCCGGCGCTGTTGCACCAGTCGATGTTGGTTGTGCCGGCTGCAAATTATGCCCCATTGCTCCTCCCGGTATGTTACTACGTGGTGGGGGCATGTTTTGTAGCCCGGGAGCATGGCGTTGTTGATAGTTGAGACGTGGGTCGGCCAAACGGTAGCGCTCGATTTGTTGTTGCTGAAGCTCGTCCGCTGAGCTGTAGATGCTTGCTTCGCTGTCGGAGTGGTACCATTCTTTGCTAGTCTGAAATTGTGAGAAAGAACGCATCATTATCTAAACAATATCATGATTTAAAACTCGTATTTTGTTTATCGGACAATAAAGGACGTTTACTAAAACAAAATCATGACCGTCAACATAGTTTCATATGCACAGTTGTAAGTCTGAACTTTATCGAAATACCATCAAATCAAGTCGCTTTTCATTTTTAACAAATGACATCTTAAAAGATTTGATACGTCAATCTATGAATACATCAATTAAAATGTGATCTAGTTTAATCGAATTCATTTTTATCACACCCACCTGTGCATTATGGAATGCCTGGAAACTATGGTAACTC
>LQRL01113977.1:9767-19984 GCA_001703475.1 Hydroides elegans
GTGCTTTTGTTATTTAAGTTAGTGGTAGTAGGGGCAGACCTAGATAAGAAATTAAAAATTTCTTCAGTCCGCTCCCTTTCATTCTCCAAACAACTATTATTATATGATTATATGCATAATTGTAAATGTGATTTTGGAAATGAAATAAATCGTTATCTTATCTTATCTTATCACATAATGACATACGATATACTGATAATTTCAATTTTCAAACTTCCATTTTAGAATTTAAACAAGTGCCTATGACCATCTGTTCAAGGATGGTGGTCTGGTGAAAAATAAAGACGATGTAGAAACGGATGACATGAACGGACAAAGCTCAAATCAGGGCTATTAAAAAGTTCAAATCCAAAGGCACTCTTCCTTTAGTGTTTTGACCTAAAGTATGCATTCAACCACTTAAACACTTTATTTAAACATATTAACGTTTCTCTTCAACGTTGAGTCGTGGCATTATTTCAAGACAAAAATATTCTGAACTAGGGAAACAAGTATTCAGTGAACACGAACAGGCCCCAACGCCCCCAAAGTCGTTTTCGAGTATTTCAGAAGTCTCTATGACCTTCCGTTCAAAAGTTCTAGCCCGTACAAGCTCAAGTCTTGAAAAACCGCTAGTTTTGGCTATTTTGGCCAATTTTACACCTTCCGGTCGGGTGTTTTTGACCGAAATGGTCAAAAGGCACATCTACGGACCAAGACATTTATTTGAGCCTATAACCAAGTCTCTATGACCTTCCGTTCAAAAGTTCTAGCCCGTACAAGCTCAAGTCTTGAATAACCGCTATTTTGGCTATTTTGACAACTTTCGGTCGGGTGTTTTTGACCGAATTGGCCAAAAGGCACATCTACGGACCAATACATTTCATTTGAGTATAAAACCAAGTCTCTATGACCTTCCGTTCAAAAGTTCTAGCCCGTACAAGCACAAGTCTGGAAAAACCGCTATATTTGGCTATTTTGGCCAATTTGACAACTTCCGGTCGGATGTTTTTGACCGAAATGGTCAAAAGGCACATCTACGGACCAAGACATTTCATTTGAGCCTATAACCAAGTCTATATGACTTTCAGTTTAAAAGTTCTAGCCCGTACAAGCTCAAGTCTTGAAAAACCGCTATTTTGGCTATTTTGGCCAATTTTACACCTTCCGGTCGGATGTTTTTGGCCGAAATGGCCAAAAGGCACATCTACGGACCAGGACCTTTCATTTGAGCCTATAACCAAGTCTCTATAAACTTCCGTTCAAAAGTTCTAGCCCGTACAAGCTCAAGTCTTGAAAAACCGCTGTTTTTGGCTATTTTGGCTAATTTGACAACTTCCGGTCGGGTGTTTTTGGCCGAAATGGTCAAAAGGCACATCTACGGACCAAGACCTTTCATTTGAGCCTATAACCAAGTCTCTATGACCTTTCCAGGGTGTCAAGCGACTACTGACCCAAAAAATATAGGAGATTGGCGAAAATATAGGAGATTTAGAGCTGAAATATAGGAGAATATAGGAGATTTAGACCTGAAATATAGGAGAAATATAGGAGATTTGACCTGAAATATGGGAGAATATATGACATCTTAATTTGATAATAGGGTGCACCTATTCCAGAAAACAGCACTCGATAGAAAATCATTGCGCCCTCGCGGTAGCACTTCTTTTTGAATTGGCACCCGTGTCAATTTCTCTGCATCATTCGCCTCGAGGGCGCAGTCCGAATGCAACCATGTACAGGGTTACCAGTCAGTTTTCTCTGATTTTCTCTGATTTTCTCCCTGATCCAAGATTCAAATTGGTACTTCATAGCAAACCAGAACAATAATTATTCAACATCATAGCGTCGAAGACGCGAGCCAGTATTTTAAGGTAACTTGCAAATATGCTAGCGCCGAAGGCGCGAGCGATTTTTTTTTATATGAGAACCCATAATAATTAATAAATATTTGATATAGAACAAAATTTCCACGGAAGTGAAAACAAAATGGAAGAAAAACTACTAAAGAAGAATTTTAGGACCACAAAAATCAACATTTAAGCATTTGAATAATCAAACAAACCCTATTTTGAGCGATTTAGACAACAAATAATCATGTGAAGACGAAAATATAGGAGAATATAGGAGATTACCTTAAAATATAGGAGAAAAGTAGGAGACCCCCAAAATATAGGAGAATATAGGAGAAAGTAGGAGCGCTTGACACCCTGCCTTTCGTTCAAAAGTTCTAGCCCGTACAAAAAAGTATGACGGACAGACAGACGGACAGACGGACAGACAGACAGACGGACAGACGGACGGACACCCCAAACCTATAGGCCCCCAACCTTTTTGGGTTGGGGCCTAAAAAATGCTACTCAGACTGGGCGATAATATGGGATTATGTTATATTTCGACACTGAATGATTCAATAACTTATATGTGAACAAACATTCATCAAAACACACAATTTGCGCAAATTCCTGTCATAAAAACTGCATATTTATTCAATGATATAAGTGATATTAATACTTTAACTGCAGCTCCAGGGCGCCTCCACAGACATCTCCCGAAAACGTATTTATTTTTATTATGGTGTACTGATTTAGTAAAACTTACATAAAATATTTGTTTTAAATTGACCTATCGTAAAAATTTATCTTAATGTTTGTTTAATGCATTAGATACAAAGTAATGCAACACTGAGTTTAAATAAAATAATACTTAACCAAACCCCGTTTTAGAAAAAAAGGTAAATAAATCATGATTCGTTGATTTAAATGGCTTAAAGTCATTAATCAATACGAATTTAGTAATATATAAAGATATTGGGCAAATCTTAAGAATCTCTGTGGAAATAGCCAAATTGTGGGAAAACAATACTAATGCTGACAGTCCCTTTTAAACACTTTAAGTGTAAAACCAAATCAAACTGGACGAATAAATCTTCCTAACCAAGAGGAACTTCAGAAACAAGTATTGTTCGCACCTCATGATGACTGAATATAGGGGCATAAACAAGCTTAGTTATAGCACTGAGATTATTATTAAACCAGTCGACAAAGGAAGAGTTTCCGAGTGACCATCGGTCGGAAGACGCCCAGCCTTGTAATGAAATTAAACTGTTTAAGCTGTTGAAATTTATTCTGACTTATAATGATTTTGAGTTTAATAATATATTCTTGTCAGCTGCTTATATAGCGCCTACGGCTAAGTGCTTTACAATGCAAAGTTTGAAATAATGTACATTTATACATTAAATTAAGTTTACATATATTGTTACTGCAGGGATTTCCTTTCTTGATTATATAATGCATATTTAAGAATGTTTGTCGGCACGGCCGAGCCTTTATAAAATTCACATGTTTTCGGGTACCAATCCTATTACTGCAAAAATTTACTTCCGGTTGAGCGTGGGCAATTACCACATGGTGATTATGTAGTTTTTCGCAATTAATTTCACGTATATGTTTAAATCAAATATATGCAAGATGTGGATATATTAACAGTTTCATTTTATTGTTTTTACACATATGCGTTGTTATAGCCATTTTTTTAAGTCATAAAGTAATCTTAAAGTAGTGTGCGTAAATATAATTTATATACACTTTTTGATTCTATGAAATGGGCGATAAAATATAAGCTCCACTTCGAAATCTTAATAGCTTTCATTTGGGTATCTAACCCTTTTCAAAACATTAGTTATAGCCATCAAACAACCAACAACAAAACAAAAACAGCGAAAAATGCATTTAAAGTGATAAAATCGCATTTTAAAGAAATCGAATAGAATATGCATGGTAACAACAATCGGCGTTTTTTTACATTGCGCAAAATAATTGTTACGCCATACATGAAGCAAGTGGCAAATAACGTCTTAAATAGCAGGTGGAAACCAAAGTGCTGAGACAACCCATTAAACTCAAAGATATAAGAACCATATAAATAGAAATGAAGATTTAAATGTTGAAATAAACGATTAGTGTTAACTGAATTGGTAAAATTATTATACATTAGCGAAAATACTTTTTTTTTCTATAAGGTTCTAGCATAATTTTAAGTTTTTGAATTCATTTTATTTGAATTGTCAAGCAGCAAATCGCAAATATATTGCTCATCATTTTTCGATTTCGAATACACAATTACAGCTGCCAAAAAAAAAGATATCAACCATCTGGGATTAATATTATAATACTCTACCAAGCAACCATATACAATTTTTCTATGTCTCATAAGAAAGACACTTCTTAAGATAGATCTAATGGATGATTGATGACAAAAAAGAGTATGAAATAGGAAATACATATAATTGTGGTTGCAATAAAAATACATATAATTTGTTGAAGATTTCAGCTACATGTACATGTAGGTCTATAAATGATTGTTAGAACGTACATATTTAGCTGACATTAAGAAAATGGTAAAATTGTTGAATGAACTATTTAGATTAGTTTATATAGATTCCGGGCCATTTGCGGTAGTACATTTCTAGTTATACCAAATAGTAATATACTTATTTTTTATGAATTTGGTTATAATACCGTAAATGCGATTAAGGTGTTCTATACGAGCGCCTACTCTTTAAACTGCAAAATATATGTGGGCATACTAAAATTACCACAGACTTTTGCAAATGCTTCTGTAGTGTGTAATATAAGGTGGTTTTGTTAGTAAATGCTGTTAAATTATATTTCAAGAATATATATATATGTCTATAAAATTGTTATATAGGTATATAGGTATTCTCATATGATTTCAGGGGTACTCAAGCAATGGTTAAACGTGTAAACGTTCACAGGCGCCTTATGACTCTAAGGTGGAAATGTTGGTGAGTCTTGTAGCTCAATTCGAGTAGAAATTTAAAACTGGCTAAAATAATAAACGTTGCTCAGATTTTCTCAAAGAGAAAACGGTCTGCAAAGTAGACTCAGGCATTTATAAAAATAAAGCTGTCTTGTGTAATAAATATATGGTCTAGTAATCAGAATTACCGTTGAGGAAGTAGCTGAAAATAAAACGTATACAAAATGTCATAAATCGAAAATATAGTTATTAGAATAAGTCTTGTTGTTTAAAATGACCACGTGCTTAATGTACTCTCATGTCTGTTTTTACAGAATAACCGTTTGCAACTTCGTTTACGTTTAAAACAATAAAACGCGTAAACCACCATCGAGTTTCCTTCCTATACAACACACGCCGTTACATATATGTTCGGTTTCAGTAAGAAGGTGTACAGTTATTCTGATTGTGTAGAGTTATTCAACTATTTACATTTTACTATATAATTTAAGGTAACGATTATTTAAGTTATTGATTAAGGGCTAGATCAAGCATTATTCTAAATAATAGTTTATTGGAAATTATGATGCTTCGAGACGAAGCATAATAAGTAGGGGAATGTTCCATAACTTTAATTTGTGGATATAGATTATAAAATAATTTACGTTAAACTTGTATTTCAATTTGTCATCCATTTGTAAACATATGACGATCGGGTATGGAGTTGTATATTTCTTATTTCTGATTTGATACATAGTTCCTGCAATTGTTATGGATTTAAACACTGATTTCCGTTTCATATCCTATGCCTCCTCTTTCAAGTTCTCTTTTATATTTCCTTTTCCTGCACAGCCAACATCAGTATCTCTTTCCGGTATTGAATTATTACATTTTTATGTTAACGTCCTTTTACTCTCTTTAAGTTGGTCAATCTCTCTTATGCTGAAAAGTTTCTATTTCTTGTCAGAAATCTGGTTACGTTAGAACTTCATTAAACGGTCAAACTGACATTGCCATGTTGACAACACCCCCAGCCCACCAAATGAGGTGTCGGGTTCATATCCTAGAATTGTAGGTAAAGGAGATTGTTGAAGCATCATTTTATTTAATCATATTGATAAGAATTACAGTATATGAAATAAAATCAAGCGAAAAAATATATAATTTAGTGTTGATTAGTCATAGTATATATAAGAAGGTATTTAGATATTGTAATTGAACATTGATCAGTAATAGGTTATATGAAAATAATAGTAATGAATTGTTTATCAATTACTGAAGATTTTGGAATAACGAAAACAATGATTTATGCTTTAAAATATATCTTTTGATTGTGTATTATCCTTTCAAGTCAATATATCCGCCACTGTCATGTACCGGTTAATCTTCAATTTGTTTAAGATTCAACGTTGTTTTTTTTGTAATGAAAAGTGTGCTAATGAATCATATCTTTACGTGTTTTGTCTAAAGCTACCCTTTGGCAGTGAATGCGCGCACAGCTTTGCATTTGCGTATATAAACCGATGCGCCGCCCGAGCAAAGGGTTCCATATAAGTTCCATCTAGTAAAATTCATCATTTAGTGAAGTGTAGTTGCGATTTGATTTTCGATTGAAGTTTGTATAATTTGGACATTTTTGTGAAAACGGCTGAAGAAAATGGGAAATAAAAAATGACTTTGGACAAGTTATTTGATTACAGATTCCCATAGAACGATCCTTTCTGTAACAATATAACATATATTACCATTTTACATGAAAAGTTATGACTATTTTATGCTAAAATAATATGTTACAACTGAAATATATAAACTTAATACATTTGACATGATATGACTAGACCCATACCTTGGTGAGTTGAACTCAAACTAAAATGCATTTTCAAACAAATATGTTTCAAACATTTTCTTGAAACATTGATAAGACTGCGCTCTCTTAATATCGGTAGGGATATCATTCCACGGTTTAGGTGCTGCATATAAAAAAGAACGTTCTCCTTACTTAAGGTTGCACTTCGGCACATTAGGCTAATATTTGTCGGCGGAACGGAGCGTACAACTAGACGTAAATTGCACTAGTAAAGCACAGATATAGGCTTAGTCTTGATTGTTGAGAGCTGTGTATGTAATTGATAAAATGTTAAAGCCAATTCTGCTCTTGTTTGGCGACACATGCATTTTTTTCAACGCCGCCATTGCACTACCATCTTGAGGGGTGAGGGTCACAATTCTCACAGTAGCATTCATTACCTTTTGTAACTGTTGTAGGGTGATATTGTGTAGATTGTACAGGAGGCTGTTACTGTAATCAAGGCGTTAGATGTTCGATGCGTGCACTACATACTTTATTGTCTCTTTAACATGTATTTCCGAACAGACCATATCCATTTTATGCCACAAAATCACTTTCTAAGAACTTGATTTAGGTTTGTTCAGCATACTCAATTCTGAATCAAATTTCACTCCGAGTTTCCTAGCATGTTCCGTTCTATTGAACACAGTCCCATCTAAAACCATATGAACTACCGCGATATGGCGCTGGTTTCTTGCTTACGATTGCTAGGGTTTCCGTTTTTTTCCTGATTCATTTTCAGTTTATTGTGGAACATCATTTTGATAGTCCTTTGAGTTCCCGACAGTTAATTTACCCTAGAACATATTACATCACAATTATCATTTCTAGACGTTATGACAAAAAAAATATTAGAAATGATTCATTTCGTAAACATACAGATGCCAGAAACTATTTACACTATAGTTCGGCAAATCCTTAATCATGTGGAATAGGAATTCCATATAGTCAATTTCTGCTGATCAAAAGTATCAGCTCTGATACGAATTCATTGAAAAGAACACTTTAGAAATGGCGAAATCATACATTATACGAGGATGTCCAGCGTATCTAATTGAAGAATCGATTATACGTGTGAGAAGACAAAAATTCCTTGCTGCTATCTATAGAACTGACACCTGAAACAGAACGAGAAACATTCGATTTATTGTTTATTATTACATAGTATAATCGTGGTTAAACAAACGTGAAAGTATTGTACGCATATATTTAATCAAGAACCCGCCGTATAGGGCTCTGTCGAATTTTGACATAAAACCGGTCTTTAAGAGACCGAACAACCAAAGAGATAATTTGATGAGGTCCAACATACAGGATTTCATTATAACAGACTGCGAAAGAAAGGGTAAATTTATCGAGAAAATGTGTATAAAAAAGTCACATCTTCATAGTATCAAAGAGTTGATTACTCAGTCGTAGGACCAACACTGCATGGACAAGGGCATATACAAGAAGACATATTGTACCAGAGTTCTGCTGGACACTATCATTTTATAGAACTATATATCTAAAGAATGACCAAGTGGCCCCACGCACGACCTCGTCGACCGACAGATGCACTCCGTCACTATAGACCAAGAAGCTTTGCAGTCGCCAATATCAATGTGTATACAATAGACAAAGTACGTGTTAAGTATAGTTTTGTACTTAAAGGCATTTAGAGAAAATGAGCAATACTTAAATAGTATGAATTTGACAGATCACATGTATTATTCGATAGAATTCATCACCAACAGGTATGTTACTCCGATAGATCCGTTACTATTAGAGAGTTTGTGCAATTTTGGGAAATCCGATTGAATGACGTCAAAATTTCGTAAACAATCCAGTAATACACAATGTGATTGGTTGTATTTGGGGAATTCCATGTAAATCCAGGCTATTTACACAACGATTTTATATTTGCACAAACTATCTATTAACTAGAATATTTACCTTCACATGTTTAACGTTAGGTAGAGAAGTCATTGATAAAATTTCACTCATATAGTTACTAGTTAGGTCGTAAATGTGAATTGTTGCCACCTCGTTTCACATAATTTTCCATTGACAGTTTTCTTTGGATTATTTGCGGATCCTGATTTTTTTTCGGGTTGAATTTAGTTATATTTTCTGAATTTCCAGTATCATTCTTGTGTTTTTGAAAAAAAAAAAAAAAATGACGAAAAATGCATTTACCATTTAGTTAATTCTGATAGCATAATAGTCATTCCATGTAAATAGTTAATTTGCAATATTATTTTATATATTTATTGGTGAAATCATTGATAAGGATAAATTTATTTATTATATGTCAATTAATATTTTATAAACTCTTTTTATTAGATAATGCAAAAGCTATAATTTTGTTCCTATATGCTTGAAATTGCAAAATTATTGAGCGATAATGAGAATATTTACATTCACATGTTTCGTCCAAACGTTGATTTATACTCCTAATTGATTGGTCCACAGATAGCGATGCGATTGAACGGTAGCTACTGAAGTTGCTCCAAAATAAAATAGTCTAGCGGGGTCACTGACTTCAAAACCAAAGAAGTTATATCATTTTAAAAGACCAAATTTCATTGCATTTCACGAAAAAAAACAAGACGTTGAGAAATCGATAAAACATTTTAGTTGGTTATTCTTGCAAACCACTGTCCACCATCTTTAAGATTGATCAATCACATGCTATTAATTTTTCAAAGTTTAGGGGAAGTTTCTAGGAAGTAAAATCTCTCGTCCATTTAAAGTAAAAAGCACTTTCAACTCACCAGGGTAAGCACTATGTCGGTTGACTCTGGTTTGGGAACAGCGCCGACACGTGGTTCAGCTGGCTGGAGTGATTTGTTCAACGAACATAACAGGATGACGACGGGATGGCCGTAATTCGCTTATGATACACTTCAATTCACTATTGATATCAATATATACTCTTCTTCCAAGACTAGCAATCAAATCTCTTCCAAAAACCTTCCAAAACTACCAAAATTCTATTCTGACCAAAAAACACGTCTTTACTCTTCAACTTCCAAAATGGCCGAGGACGATTCGTTTTGCTTTTTCTTGATCCGAGAACATTGCGCACAAAATCATTCGATTGGCTTGATATTTGTTCCGAAGAACATATCTGCGCAGTTTCTACAACATCCTCCCCGATTTACAAAAGGTTGGCGTCACATAGCTTGGTGTCGCTCGATCCTATGAGGTTCACACAACACGATTATAATTAAAGTCGAAGTGTTCTTGTATATGGAGTTCATAGATAGCCTCCTCGCTTTAAACATCACAAAGTCACTTAAATTTGCTGAGGATGGTAGAATATATTATTCTCACACAGTCTATAAGCACATGATGGCGATAAATACAAAGCACATGAGTCCGGCTTTAATTACGAACACATTCAAACTATGACGCGCTATTTAACTGGCATTATGTATCACTGGACTTTTATAACTAAAATGACTTAATTATTTAATTTGGAACTGGCTTTGATACAATAATTTAGATACGATTTGATGAGGAGTTGCAGACTTGCGATGCCTATCATTGGCGCCGAGGAACTTGGGGCCATACGCCTGGTGCTGGCCTGGGGAACATGCACACCTCCTGACGCTGGGCGGGGGTCATTCCAAACTGCATT
>LQRL01113984.1:3624-16265 GCA_001703475.1 Hydroides elegans
CAGTGTCGCGCTATAAATGTTTTGTCTCAAATTCTCTTAAAAAAGAAAGGTTCAATAAAATCGAAGACTTTTCTGGCCTCATTTGATGCCAGATATTGCAATAAATTTTATTGAAAAAGTCTCAATTAAAAAGAAACATGGAAAGTCCATAATCTCTGTAATAAGCAATGCCCAGTTCTATGGTCCGTACCTTTTTTGCTGGTTTTACCCATGAAATTATAATAACTAATTTATGAAATAATCGTCCTTTTACTCGGTGCAAACTTCCAACCTCCCAACTTTCCAAAACTGACACAATTACACATATATTTCCTTGAGCAACGCATTCACTTAGAAAATTCACCAACAGCCGTGCCTTTTGTTTCTGAAGGTTAATTCGTTCGTATATTATTTTCTTTATAGGATATCATTACATTAGATCGGGTATGACTGAATTTCAAGTGTCTCCAAACATACCCGCATGTTCTTGTGACCTCAATTAGACATTTTGTCTCAGGATCCTTTTGTCATTGTGACAGATTCATAAGACATTTTTAGTAGAAAGGTAAATTATTTCATTTTGTTGTATACAAGAACAATTCAGCATTCTGGCGTACCAGGCGCAATAGGTTTCAAATCATAAATGAACGCATTTTTCATTTTCATGTTATTAATTCTCTAATAAATAGTTATAAAAACTTGCCAAAATAAAATGCCAATATAAAATCTGTTAAACATACATATTTTCATATTACACTGATTGCCCCAGCACCAGTGAACCGTCTTTTTTTTTTCAAAAACAATTAGTAAACCCCCTTAATCATCTCCTCTAATATGCAAAAAATATAAATATATATATTTGGAGTCGTGTAAACTATCAAGACACCCCTGGTGTCGGGTACCGAATATGACAAAATCCATGTTTGCGGCTTAAAGGACAAAATCGCAAAATTAAAAATTAGGGTTTAAGGTAAGCATAAACGAAACATCGCGATAAAAAGGGATATGGTAAGCCTTAATAATAACTCATAAAAGTCAGGTGCATCATTTTATTAATATGATTCTCCATAATGAGTAACACATTCAGAGTATTCAAACTAATGTCATGATAATAATAATAAAATCCTATTTCACAAATTGACTAGTTTTTTATTCATTGTCTATAATACATATTTTATACAAGCATCTATGATCTACCACCAAATAAATCGGATTAAGAGTACAAAGAGAAACCAAAAAATATTATACGCTTAAAGAAGTGAGTATACAGGTAACTCAATCGTTACGTGTGAATTTTGATTTCAAAACATCAAGCGAGAAAAATACCCTATACGAAACATAAAAACTCTGGAAGCGATTATTCTAAACGTATACAAGCTTAATACTAAAAGAGAGATCGATAGAAAACTGGGAGATACATGTCCATAATACTGAAGCAGCGTGAGCGAAAAAAATGAGATTTTCCGTCCGACCACAGTCCAATATAGACCTTTCTATATTCTTGGTAGAATACGGTAAAACACAAGCTTCGTAATGGATATATCACGTGATATGATTCTGGCACAGGCAAGTTTATAGCAAATATACAAGCAAGGTTCTGAAAAATTAAAAAAAAAATATGGAATGCGCTCAAAGTTATATCAAGTGCCAAGATCCCATGGAAAGAAATCAGGAGTATTTTATCTTAAATGAGAAAAAAACCTGGCTTATATGGCTTAATTAAAAAACCTAATTGAAATAATTTCACATATGGTTTTATTAATTGATAGATAAGGTTCCTTACGATTGCTTTCAAAACTATTACAGGGTGGCCACACAAAAATCAAAATAAAATTCCAGGTGTTTTCCAGGTTTTTCCAGGTTCGATTAAAAAAATTCCAGGTTATAATAAATGTCACATATACCCCTTATTTAATACTTTTGTAGCACAATGCAGAGTGCAGCATCAGGGTCGAAACCGTCGGTAATTTTAAGGGGTAAATCAAGCTTACCGAGGCAGAATTGAGATACCCTCGAAAAATTACTGAGAGAGAAATTGAATCTATCGAGGCAGAATATTAGATTACCTCGAAAAATACCTGAGCAAAATCGAATCTACCGAGGTAAAATCAATGTACCCTTGAAAAATTACCGAGGCAGAATTCTGGCTAATGCTGCACCCTGCAAAGTATGAAATGACTGCTAGGAAGTACTGTTAGAAAATTAAGGTCAATCTTGCTCAAAACGGTGACAAAGTCTCTACTCAGTATACAATTCCCTGATTCCTATTTTTCCCCTGAACAACAAGTGATACTGACCTTAACAAAATCAGTACTTATAACAAATAACTACTACTCCTGTAAGTTATTATCTTAGCACCGAGGGCGACTGCCATAAATATTAAGGAAATCTTAACAAAACACGAGCGCCATAGGCGCGCGCGAAATTTCTAGGTGTAGGCTAATCTTAAAAATAATCAACCAATAAGTCATTAATACAACGAATTTCCCTGATTTGCTCTCTGATCATGATCGAATTCCCTTAATTCTCCCTAGTATCAAAGAAATTTCTCTTAAACAGTATTAATCATTTAAAAACATTTATTTGTAAAAAATATTTTTTCCAAATTTGTATCATATCATGTTACCAAATCTGCTTGAAAGTATCAAAAGACACATTTAGAGGTCCAAAGCTTTATGTTGAGCCTAAAATCTAGTCTCAATGCATATATGATAGACAAACAAGATGACAGGGAGACACCAAAAAGCATATACTCTTAAACTAAAGTTTGACCGTACCACAAACCTCCACAATCAATTGATGCAACCTGATTCAACGAAATCCACCTCCTCTTGACTTCATCCCCGTCAATTCGAATTAAATATTTTTATTGATTCACAGAAACTATAAAAGAAACTGGTAAAAACATTTTGATAATCCTTTCCCAAAATAACAAAATGGGTTGACTTCAATCCTGCAAATTATGATGGTTTGATAGTGAATTTGACAAAACGTATCTAGAGTGGTCCATATGGACTAATTTTATTGAAACCGTGACACATGAGGACAAGATTTGATTGCAAAATTTAATTTGCGCCGTCTAAACAGGACATGGTCTTTGGCTTTATGTTTAAGTTGTAAATACCGAGCGCCGAAGGCGCGAGAATTTTTTTCATATATTGATATTGCATAAATTATCCAACGAAAATCGGACCTGGAAAAACCTGGAAAGTCGAATTTCACAATTCCAGGTGTTTTCCAGGTTTTTTAGATGGATTTCAAAATTCCAGGTGTTTTCCAGGTCTGGAAGACATGTCGTGAAAATTCCAGGTTTTTCCAGGTTGTGGCCACCCTGTATTAGATACATTTATTGTAAAAGCAATTGCAAACCAAAGGTACTGGGATATTAATAAATATGGTCGCTCAAAAATTTGAATTGTCTTTTTGGGTTTCGTCGAGTTCTGTCATCGATAATCAGATTCAAATCATGGTAGCTCATGTTTTAAAATTTTGATTCTTACAAAAACAATATCTGGAATATAAGCGAAAGTTATTCTTATCAAATCGACAAGTAAATAATTCATATATTACTCGAGCAATATATAAATGAGTGAAATAATCTATCACAGGTAAAATGATTCGATTGTTTAGTGAATATCAAAAGTCATTTCATTTATAAACCATACCATCATATAATTTACATTTAACACGTACTTTTATCGAACACACTCGTACATAACAAGAAAAGTTGTCACACTAAAATGCACTAAAATCTTATAGCAAATGAAGATAATTCGAAACACTTTACAGCTTCACTCTACATTACAGTTACATAAAGTCAATCACAAAAATTAAACACGATGTCAAAGTTATATACTGAATATAAATATAAATGACAACCCTCCCCCTATACGCAAATTTCGAGTTTATACAATGTTAATGCAAAATATCTGTCACCCTGAATTTCATTGATTTTATTACAAACATGATTTTGAAAAATATAATTTTCACCCGAATTAAACTCTTGACATTCCTTTAAATGATAAAATGTTACCATCACATTTATTATCGATTCTGCAATTCCTAAAAATTCCCAAATCAATTCATATACGTAGAAACAATAATTACTAAGCATATAAAATACATAAAAATTACAATGGATCAAAGCGATCATGTTTTCTAACAAATCAATGGTTGTTTAGCCAACTATAGATCTGTCAGTTTATGCACTCGATATTTCCCATTTGCCACGAAAATATCCAACCACAAACCTACCCGGCGGCCGTTTACTTTATTCAAGAGCCCTATTAGATTTTAATAATATACATTGAAGAGGTCCTAATTGTTGTATATCGAGGGCTGCCAAACGACGCACTAAACAATGATTAGTGTTAATCTCAGATTTAATCAAGGTTACTCCACGATTAATCTCGACGCACGGCTAAGGGGCAGTAAAATAATGTTAATATAGGCTATAAGAGAAGCAATACATTTCGATAGACATGTAAGCCCGAATCGGAACCGTCAACAGGGTTCCTCCATTAGAATTCAAAGTATCTACAAACAACTAGGTGGTGCTGAGAACTGAGCACAAACTCAGTTCAATATATGTGACCAATAACACTTTGTTTTGGCAATTTGTAAATCAATTAAACAATAAATAAATATATTATCAAGATCTCTATACTTATACATTCTGTGACGCACTATCAAAACTCAGTGAGATTCGTCTTCTATATTACATAGAACAGAATGTTCCATATCGTATAAATATACTTTCATAACAAACTCGAATATAAATAAAGTATAAATCATGAGACTGCAATAAAAAATATGTAAAACCAACTTGCTATGTTTCCAGATTGAGATTCAAGGTATTTTCTACAATTCATCAGGTTTCATCTTATTCATCTTATGCAAGAAAAAAAAAACATATCCAGCTGATAATATCAAAATGCAACAGCTGCATCAGAAGAGGATTACCAAATAGGAATAATCATTCCAATCCAATCCCATTTATAAATAAATAACTAATTTTCCAAGTATACAGTTGCATAATGCATAAGTAAATACTTGAGAGAGATCTAATTTTGTGAACAACTGCATATAGCATGGGATATTTTGATATTATTTCTTATTTTCCATCATAACATTAATTCGAAATTTATATCAAATACGAACTTATTTATATCTTTCAACCTAAAAATAGTTTTAACAATACATCAAAAAGAAACGGAAACAACACTTAAGAAGCTAAATCCTAAAATATTAGTTTTCAAATAAACTGGTCGGATTATTGCTCCGGTATTTCCTATTCCATTCGTAAATTATTCAGTACTTCAATTCAAAATGAGTTTGAAGAACCATATCTAAATATTAAACATGTCCTGGTCAAACTGCCGCAATCAAACACAAAGCTCTATTAAACTGAGCAAATATTAATTAATTACATCTTAGTGTAACGTCGGAAAAAAAATGTAGCCAAACTTATTCAACTTTACAATCTAAAGGGAGACCACAAGACATTTTTAATTTGAAACTTATAAATATACATATTGAAGTTTATTAGTAACTACAGAGAAGCTTTAAAACTGGATAGTTCAATAGACAAGACAATTTTGCTCAGTACCATGGTGAGTTCTTTTGCTAAGAACATACAACAGAAATACCATAAGGGTCTTATACAGATCATATCCAGTGATAATGTATTAGACGAGCGCCTCTTGATTTGCGCCGAAAATGCAACATTTGTTCGCTTGGATTGTTTTCGTTAAATTATACATTTTATCATTTTTCAATCAACTCATACTGTTTTTTTTCTCGAAAATTAAGCTACCCGGTAACCTAAGCGATACTTTTCTGAAATTTATTTAGACTACGCATTTAAACATATGTTTCTGAACATGTATTCTGGATATCGAAACAAAATTTGTTATGCATTTCCCTTGATACAGAGACCCAGTTCAGAAACTCACATACACATATACTCACATACCGCCTGGAATAGCGAACCATATTGTGTAACCATAATATAAGAGCTAGGCATACAATTCAATACACTGGATGAACTAATTCGAGTTTTTGATATGTTATATAGAGTCTATAGAGTACATGCAATGTACTAAAACAATATTGTTATATTTTCACATATCTTCACGTGAAAATCTTGTTAGAGAAACCAACATATGAACAACTGACCTTATGAATCCTAAGCATCATACTTTCTACAATGTATCTCGGCTATGTTTCTGCTATGTTTCCGATATTATATCGCATCGATATGACGACTAATCACTGTCTTTACTCTAAGTTTGTGCTTATGTTGAATTTCCATTTGTCCATGATTATTGCAGCCTAACTGGTGATTCATACAACCAGAAATCACAACCTTTCACATGCTCCCATATACAGTTTAAGGTATCCTTCTATATCTTTTGGCGATTTCCTTAAGGTTTATCCGAAGCTTTTCACAGTTTACATTCGGAAATTTAAACTACAGTTCCTCAATCTATAATGTCGAAACATAATAGCAACGGCACCCAATCTGGAACTCTTATCCATGCAGTAATATACATGGGGCGTACAGCTTCAGTTCTCATGTAATGCTCCTGTGAATGCACCTGACTGCATATCTGGATAAACCTTATCTACACTTTCACCTTTCCAATGTAACTCCTACTGCATCTGGATATCTTATCAATGCATAACACACTCGCACTACGCCACGCCCCTTTCAGTCAACACCCAATGCTATACATGCCCCTCCTCCAACTCATGTTCATGTTCACCTATGGGCGTCAAATTATTATCGAGTTGCGATGACGACGAGGGATTGGGCGTCAGGCGCTGCGATTGGGTATGTTCAATAGAAGGAGGCGGGGCTACGGAGTTGCCGCCATTTGATTGGTTGATTGCCAGTCGTTGCGCCTGGGAGAGGGCGCGTAGGGTGCGGATGATCTCGTCTAGTTTCTTGTCCATCTTGTCGCTCTGTTTTTGGGAGAAAAGATGGGGGAAAGGAAAGGAGAAATGCTTAAATACATCTTAGCTATGAAACTATCTTAATTTTGCAATTTGTTATACTTTTGGTAGAGGTTTGTCGTAAATCTACAGCTAGGCATATGTACTAGCTTTCGAATAAAGGTTTGAAATCAAATGTGGAGAAAGCAAGTTCCTTCAAATTTCGATATCGTTATACTAACGTTAACGTTTTTTGAATTCTTTTAAACCAATAGCTTTTTTAATCATGCAATAAATAAATGAAATAGACCTCCACCAAATCGTTACATTCTTAACTACATTTTTGAAACATCATGTACGTCGTTTTATCATTCAGCTTAAACTTACAAATCAACTAAAACTTAACTGAAGCAAACAGCAAGCATTTCAATATCTCAAATCTCGTACCTGGCTCTCGAGGCGACCAAGGCGAGCGATGACGGTTGATTTTTGTTTGTCTTTGTCGTTGCGATCGGCCCACGACGCCGGCTTACCAAGCGTCTGATCCAACCTGTTCAAAGAGGACGGAATAAGATTTTCAAGAATTAAAGTGGGTTGAAATTCGGACTGAATATCAACTTCTGTTATGAATGCTTGTTACCTATATTAAACGGACCAAGGCTTCGTGAATAGGGATTCCTTACATTTAGCTTTAAGAAGCTATGTAACATTCAATTAATATATTAACTATTTAACAATGAATATTGTTTTGAACCTGATTATGAAATTTATTCATCTGCCGAACATAATCATAACCAGGAATTTGCACATATGAGTCCATTCTGTCCAGAGTGTACTCATTTAGTGTTTTACAGTGCCGACTTAGGGGTGACAATGTAGTTTTTTTTGGCGCAATAAAGAGCGCGGTAGGGGGAGTTTGTCGTGTGTTTGCTCCATTCTGTCATGTGTTTGCTTAATTTTAAATCGGCACATGGCCTATTAATATAGCAAAAGGGACTACATTCAGCATACCGTCGTTGTAGTTCCTTGATGCGCACCATCATGTTGAGATGTCCCTGAGAGTATTGCTCGATGACGTCACGCACGTCATACGGCTTGCGTGCTTGCTGTCAATCAAAACGCAAAAGGCAAATGATGCAATATATATGTTTCAAATTGTTGATTTAACAGATTTCATATCAAATATACATTCTAAAAATACCGGGTACACAATTTTATGTATGTGCATAAAAATAAACTCATGCAAATGTCATGAATTCTAAGGATATTCAAAAACAATACTAACACAACTGTACTAATAAAATTACTTACTATAGTATATTATACTATAACTGATTAGAATATGTTTAATAACCTGGAATTTTCTTCTTGCTACGAAGTATCGTATTCTTCTTATGACTCGTATGGCAGTTTTATGAGCTTCTGTTAATCTGCAAACGAAAAACAATATCGATATCTGAATTTTGGTTTCTAACAGGTTACAAATTGATTTAACTATAGTATTAAGAATATAAACCAACAGTTTTAACAGTCAATATTTCTTCATCTTTAACACATTTTCCAAATCAAAACTCATCCCAATCATCCAAACAGTTTTACTTAAGCATTTTTAATATACAACATGTATTAGACTATTACCTTACTGTTTTATCAAATGTTATCAACTATTCATAATTTACAAGTAAAATATCTAATGTATTTATTAATTACTAAATTATGATAATTCACATTTGCAAACATAAATAAAGCTGGCACAGAGAAACTCAGATGTGAGTAAAGATACAATTGAAATTATTATTTCAATTTTAAAGGAACAAAAAATCAACAATAAAAGGGTTATTGCCAGTCTGAAAACAAAATGCGAAATCCCAGATAATATAATATCTTGAACCATCATAATATTCATATTTGTTATTCTAATTTTAAAACATAGCTGAAACGAAAAAAAGAAAATAAATGGGGAAAACAAGTTCACTGGAAAATATTTCTTGTGATTAGATAATCTAGAAAAAAAAACTAAAATAAGACTACCTGAAACTAAATGGTCGTTTTCTATCTTCAAACTACCTTCACCTATATAACTACATGTACATGTATTATCTATTTTACAAGGTGGGCTATACCTGTCACTTGGGGGTAGTCTTAAATTTGAGGGATAACCCATAAAACCATACAATGGGCTGAAATCAAGAATTTACATGTTATCTTACAAAATTGCTGTGGATATGGTATGTAGAACTAGGACTTCAATGAAACTTGGTGACACGAAGCCAACCCTTCCAGTGAACAAACGTTAGAATTGAAGAAGTTTCCCTGTGTTTGATATGAAGGTAATATAATCTCCATAGACTACCAAGAAAAATGAATAAACAAATAAACAACAGGTTTTAGTACACATGTACAACACACAAGAATATGACTTTAAGCTCAAAGAAGTCAAGCACCGAAATAATTCCGCAGAAATATGTAATGCATCGAATCATTCATATTATCGGGCATGTACGTAATGGTATTCCTAAATATCTGTTTGGTAATTTATCAAATAATTATATAAATGAAATGAAAATAATAGTTCATGTATCTGACATACAGCGGTAGGTAACCTTTAATAATCCGCCTTTACAATACTATTAGAAGTCTGGGTAATCAGGTAATCATTCACCGAAGTGATTTGAAAATGGGGTTTCAATTCGTTTATATAAGTTTAGCCATTAGTTGTATGTTCCTGAAAGGTTACATAAATCATAATTTAAAATCGCTGGTAGTAGGATGTTCACACACAATTCATGCAAAGTACGCGGTGCAAAAATTACAGCAAAATCGTGCAATACAACGTCATCTGAACATGTTGTTGTTTACCTCTCTGTATTTCTACTATAGACATCATTGCTGTTACAACGTGTAAAGAAAAGAAACTCAATGAAAGCATTTTACTTTGATAATTAAAATGAAAATGATGGAAAGATACATATATTCATAACGTTAATGAATTTCAGCATGTTGACATAGAGCGAGATGTCGAGATCATTTTAAATTTAGAATATTTAGAAACGATCACAGGAATTTTAGATCGTGTTTGAAGAATCACATTGTTTTATCTTAATCTTTGAAACACTTGAATTTAAAATCCAATATTGAGGTTAATAACATTAATATTTTTAATGAATTTTACGGTGAAGAAAAAATAATAAATCAAATCGCGTGTTCTGGAATCAAAATAAAAAACAGTATATTGATTTCACAAAAATGAAAACATTTACCGGTATACATGTACATGGAAATAAATCATATACAATTTAGGGAATTACAACAGTAAAATAAAATATCAATCATTTCTTAATTTTCATGAACTAAGAATAGGGAAAAATACGCTCCATCAGAAATTTTATTTAGTAAACAAAATACATATGCAGTTGTCATCAAAATTTACACAGTTAACCCTTTCAAAGCAAAAATTCATGCATCAAAATTGTACTTGTTTACATCAATGAATAGATGAAAGAAAATATAATTAAATGTTAAATCAATAACTCACTGTTCGGGTCTGCAGGTTTGTTCATCGAACATTTCTTGCTCGTAGGGCAAATCAACTGAGGAACCGCTGAAGATACTGTTTTGACGATCTAACGAGTGGCTGTCGCTCTTTCGATGTTGAGGTGTCCCTGAAAGAAAAGGAACATGAGTTGGCACATACATCCTATATAACATATGTAATTGTATGTACCCTTTAAGTCACTCTATATACATGTTGTCAATTTCAATATACACTGTAGGTTTGAATAAGCGGGATGTTTTTCAATGTTAATGTTAATGTTAATGTTAATGAGATTTATAGTGCCACATCTATCATATGATATTCTGCAACACTGTACATTTATCTAGAATTGAAAGTTCACTAAAATCACTGTTTGAAATAGTTTCTATCCACAAGATTAGACACTTATATCCGATAGCATTTGCTCGAAAAGGTATGTTTTAAGGCGCACTTTAAAACATCCGTAGCTAGTTATCGTCTTTTTAACTTACAAATGTAATTTGTATTATCGAGCAAGTTAGAACAATAGCGAAAATCACAAAAATTTGATCACAATAAAGGCGCATACATTGAATCTTATCAATATGACAAGTTATGAAATACAGTAACTATTTATTATCAATAACTCACACTTTTCTTATATTACGTTTTAAATATATGGTTCTTTTGCGACCTATTTATAGATGATACTCCTGCATTAGTCTAGCTGAGCTATTGCTGGAAAACTGTGTCTAATGTTACAGGATTTTCCGAAGAAAACCTGTTATTTGAGGGTAGAAGTTCGGAGTAATGAGGGGGTGTCAAGTATTGTATTCTTAAATGGTAGTTGCCGGAAAAACCGTCAAAAATATTGGTTTTGAACCTCCTTATATGTATTTTTCTCACATCTAGTGATTCTTTGAAATAATTTTTATCTAAAGAAAAATCTTATTCTAGATCAAATTTCTTTTTCGTGCAAAACATTTATCAATACATTCCCGTTTAATCCAAACGTCCTTCAAATTTCATTTACTATAAAGAATGATTGTTTGATAACATAGTACCAATCCCGACATCGAACTTGCCTACCGAACAAAAACTATGACATAACTCATAATGTCATTAGTCTTTAATATAGGTTATATGCATTATGCCAATGTAAAGACTCCCATCTGCACCAACTCTAATAGAACACTGGGAGCAGCTTTATCTTGAGACCTACAGTCCTCTTTTTTGTGGGTGGCTCTCGCGTGAGGAGCATTAAAACGCAGATGATGTCCACACGCAAAATGATGTAACGAGACTTCATGGAAGCGTCGTGAAAACGAGGTTATAGTTTCAGTAGGTTATAAGTAACATATTCTTGCTTTTGATAAGAATTTGGTATTTAGTTAATGTATCAGGGTTTGGTTTCATGTCTTGCGAATAATCCATACTAAGATTGAGACTTTTCTAATCATTGACAATTGGTACGATTATGTATGAAAGTAACTTGAAGGGTTTAACATTCCATCATGTGAATTGCACTGGATATCAAAAGACCCATCATGGTGTCGCAATATGAATTTATCTTTATATTTCAATGCTATCTGTCGCTGCATTAGAACAAAACTATTTGTGAAACCTCGAAAGCTTACCCTTACCCACATTCTTTTTAAAAATACATTTCTTGAAACCATACTTCTTCACTCCACTTCACCTACCCGCGTATTAATCATGATAATTATTTCAATATTTGAAAACTCTCTTTAATTGGAGGTCCTAAAGGTCCTAAAGGCGCGTTCACCCGAAATAAAAACGCATAATTCAGAAAGGATAAACTACTTTGTTTTATACAAATGACGCATCAAGTTTAAAGCGCTAAATGCGTGTGTTTGAGCGCTTTTTTGGGAGCGGGTGAACGCGGCCTAAGGATATTTACCTGACTTGAAATCCTCGGCAATCACCGTCGACGCCGCGCTCTCCTTGCGATGCGCACCAGGCCCACCACCACCCCCTGTATGATTACTCACACCCCCTCCCCCTGGCACACCCCCGGGCATATCAAACACGCCCCTGGACATCCTCCTACGTTGTTTCATGACGCCACTTGGCCGTCGCCCCACTTTGGGTATAAATGCATTGCGGTGGTGGTGGTGGTGATGGTGGTGGTGGTCGTTGACGTGGATGGCCCACGTGGCCGTGAAGCTGCGCTGGTTGAATAGGCGCGGCT
>LQRL01113992.1:0-20236 GCA_001703475.1 Hydroides elegans
GTATTACGTCATACAGAAAAAAATCTCCCGCGAAAAATTTCCCGAATGACCTCATTGGCTAGCCAATGGTGTACCCATGACCTCATTGGTTTTTCCCGCCTGTGGTTGGAATAACCACGGGGAATACCCACTCATGACGTCAGCGTAACAAACATGTTCACGCTTGCACGGATGAGTCATACGTGCGAAATTATCTCTTGTTCCTCTACTAACAATGTTTTATCAATGGGGCAATGAAATATTTCATTCGGAACAACCGCTAATTTTAATGGTCTTTCGATGTCGCGAGCTTGAGTAAATATGACAACAAAGTATCTAACCGTATTCATTTGTGGAATGATTACTGGAAGTGGCATAAGAAGTCATGTGTACAACAACAATTTGTCGAGACTTCGCAGAACTGAACTACCCATATAACGTTGCTCATTAATGTATGTTGCAACGTACATGTAACTTTGCCTACAGCCAGACCACCTCATATCTACTGATGATAGGTCTGCGGTTAATAATAAGAAGAACTGCATGGTCAAAGAGCACTTCGTATATCGAAAGTGGAATGGCCGGGAGGCGCCTAGAAAACAAGACGTCATCTGAACCAGGAGTGAAGAGAATTATGTGCGAGTTGATTGAACTCATCCAGCCTCAAGGTATGCGTACATGCATATTATAAGTTACTACGTGATAATAACACTAATTCAACACTGGATATGAGGCAGGCTTTATGAAATATGAGCCTATAGAGACATATAAAAACATACTGTCTCGAATTGAAATTAAATAAAATTGTCTTTACGTCGCATTTTATCAACGCAGAAATTCTCTCCTCTTGTCATAGAGGCTTTGAGATCATTGAGAATAGATGATTTCACGTTAAGCGTTTAAGGGTTTAGCGTCTTTGGTTTGTGCGTTCAACGTTTAGCGTTTAGCGTTTGACATGAGAAGTTGGAAACCCTCGCCACTGTAAATTGGAATTCATTAATGCTTTTCATCAAAATTCCTTTTACTCTTTTGTTCAACCATATATATGAAAGTTCACCCATTGCAAATGCCTTTAACTGCTTCACATCGCGATCAGGGAATGCAATAGAATCGTCGCGCCACGACTGGTATTAACTGGCATATTATAAGTGATGGAAACTAATGTAATTTGACATTGCATTGATGGAATTGAACCAAAATTGTGGATGCCATTACATTGTAATCGGGGATGGGTCCGAACGAACAAATTGATATATAGCTTAATAACCAATTTGTGTGTGTTTTCATAATGACCAATTTGCCGCAATACAAAGGTCGAAGGCGGTTATGAAACGTCTGCGAATATATTAAAGTAATAACTGCTACATGTGCATTCATATAAAGCAACAAAGTGAGTAATTATGACTAACCTCATTCACTTGATGGAATTCTCATTACATTTTGAGCTAGTTATTATGATTTATAATGATGAAAATGATTCATTTATATATAATAGTATGGCCTTGATATAGGTACCCATACCACCAGCCGATGCTCTTTTTTTATCAAGGGACAGCCAATTAAAATTCAATTAAGCACAAAAATACATCACCATTGCACTTGCAAAATGTGCGGTCAAATTTAAGGTTAATATAGAAAATATGTTATCGGGCTATTTATCAAATTAATTACACTGCATCATAATCAGTTCGATCGAAATGCAAGCAATCGACTGGTCACTTCCATATCATGGCACAGTCTTCTGTGTAAATCAAATCACTCCTCTCCTCTCCTATTGCAGTTTAAGGCACCATCGCATCATGTGCTTGCGTAATTTGATATATATTCATTGAATATTTCAATCCATTAGCATATTATATGAGAGGACAAAAACATTTGGCGTCAGTGTCTTCTTTTGGGTTCTAGGAACTTCCTTTATCCCGCCGTTATCCCTTCTCCCAAAATAAATGTCACCAGTTCGCATTAGACGGCAAGTTTTGTGCAAATTTCTGGAAACCGTCCTGTCTTTGTTGTTTTTGGTACAAATATATAAATTTTATATAAATATGTCTATAAATGTCTATATGAATATAAAATGTTGTCTAAATAATGCTCTGAAGATTGACGGGATAGTATTTATCATTAAGTGTTAGTGTAACGTTTGCTATTGCAACTCAATGTGCTTCCATAACATTTTAGCCTTTTACATATGCGGACTATAGTGCCTTCCCATGCTTCCAATGTAATTGAGAAATAACTTACCTAACGAATAGGAGAATAAAACTTGAATAGAATCAATAATATATGCATTAGACATTAACACTAAATCCATGATTATATAACACCCGTTTGTCAAGCGTAGAGAAATTGTGTTCAAATTGTGTTCAAATTAAACTCACTCACAAATGAACTCGCAAATTTAATTTTACACTGCAGTAACCTTTAGAGTATAATCTCTTTTAAAACATAACCTCTTTCAGAGGTAAATAAATTTTTCATCGACGTCACAAATATCACAAGGGCTTCCGTCGGCTGTCATTGTTGGGCATCCGAAAGACACGGCATCAAGAATCCATAAAAGAATGAAAAAATAGAAAGAGCTAAAAAGAAATAAAACCAGTAGGTTATTGCTGTAAGAAAACCCACAAATAAGACATTGTCAACAAATGAAACTTATTTTAAATATTTTGATATTTTCATCATTTGTACTCAGCCAATTAGAGGACAAAACAATATATGTTGTGGCAGATAAAAATACTAGTAAATATCATATTGAGTTATAAATATAATAATAGTTGTTCAAAGAGCACACAAGGATCATAGGATATTATCAGTTATTTATGAGAGATGCCTGTTTCAGATCTTGTCAACAAATTAGTCTTATTTCAACAGTTTACCGATTTTGCCAATATATTAGCCAATATATAGCCAAATTTGTCATTTGTCCAGAGTTGAGACATTCTCCTGTCAAATGAATCCCTGAAAAAAAAACATACAAACAAAAATAATAAACTAGACTTTATTTACAATAAGGCGCTTATTTTTGCAATAAGCCATATGCGTCCACATAACTTTGGCTAGATATTACATTTTTCTGGCTTGTATTTAATCTAACATCTGCTCTCTGAAATATACTCTGCCAACTAGTGGAGCTAACCGATGTCACATTTCTCTGTCGCATGCATTAAAATCGTAGACTCATGTAAAATGATTCAGCCATTCCACAATTCAATTGTAGTCAGTTTGGCAAATGGTGTTATCAAGTTAAGTTTAATTTGAAAAACCGTTTGTTTATCTAACTTTTAGATTGGTGCATACAGATAGTTGCACATGTTCTTATTATTTTTTAACTTTCGTTGTCGCCCTTGTTACTGTTAAAATTAACAGCTGAGTAAGAGTTGATTTTACTATATCGTAACCAAGGTTCTAGTCAATCCCCTATTTTTTTAGCTCTACCATAGCCATAGTATTTAATTTGTCACGCTTGAAATGTATTGCACACATTTACTCTAACATTTTTTTACTTGCATCAGTATATTAACGGTTATTTTGCAGCATGTTGCCAGGGAAATACAAGGGCAAACTATTTTTATCAAAACTATAACCAACTTATTAAGCGTTCTGTAACTCGAAGATTTAAATAGAAACCTGTGGATAAACTGGGTCTTCAGGGAGTAGACTTTCTATCATGATCCTTGAACTGATGACAACTAACAGTGACTAATGCTTTGGGTAAAAGAGAGTCCAATTATTTCTGTTTTTCGAAAACGCTGCAGCGACTACAAAAAGGAATAATTTTACAATGTTGTCGTGGAAAGCGCAGCTGTATTTATCTCATTACAAAATACAAAAAAAGATTATTTTGTCAATATTTAAGTTGTTTCTTTTTCGGGGACATGTCACCAAGTTCTTATTGTGTCGTCATGCGACTTTGCAGAAGACAAAATCGAATCACAATTGGATAAGACCTTTGAAAAACAAGCAATTTTTGTTTGCTTCGTGTTGGTTCACTCCGTCGGTAGTGGCCAGTGATTCATTTTGTAAATGCCCCAGTCAACACCGAATATTAGTATACATGTATCACACATTAATTTTATTCATAACACACAATCGTGGGTACATAACCTGTTTGCTTCACATTTATTAACATGAGCGTCCCGAATATACTCGACGGACAGTGCAATAGTCTATATAAATAAATCTGGCAAATTCTTGGTAATTTAGCATATTTAAGTATATTTTAGTCTTGCAACATTGCCAATATACTGAGTCTAGTTTCATTCTATTCTATTTTTTTTTCATGGGACTTTTGCTAGCTTACTAGCATACACACATCATACAATCATATATTCGCACATAAACGTGTCATTAAATAATGCAAACAAGTCATCAGTTATCCTTTTCCTACTCATCTGGCATTTGACTCAGGTTTTCTATTCATACGTTTTTATTCATTTATCAAGACGTGTCATTAGATTTGATGTATTAATCATATTCTGCATGTTCTGTCGTCGGAAAAAACCAATGCTGCTAAAAATCACAACAATTTTTGTCACCAATTAAACCTTCATGTGGCGATTTGAGAAAGAGATGCTTTACCGAAATATAAAATTTGATTGAAATGCCGTTTGAACATTAATCGCAATGTACCAGATGGCCGCTCGTGGCATCTGCGTTGATTGATCAAGAATAGCAAAAACCATGCATTCACATACTTAATAAATTACTTTGAAGAATAATGTTTGACCTTGAAATTCAGCTTAAAAAACCAATCTTAGACCTTGTTTAATAGTTATTTATCATACTCTCAACACACTATCCCTTTCCAATTGCTCTCTATTTCACCACCATTAGTTCCCTGCCTTGGTTTTAAAGCGTTACGGCCAAAAAAGCTCGAAAGGCTATGTTTATGCTTTAATACCAATATCACTTCAAGACAAAAGCGCGTAATTGGCGGGTTTGGATTATGCGCTTATTTTCTCAAGTGAAATTGGTATAAAAACGTAACAAACAGGCATTCGAGCTTTTTTGGGCCTGTTCCCGGTTAACGCTCTATATGGGTAGTTTCAGTCACTCGACTCATCGTTATTTATTGCCGCTTATAAAGCCTTATCAATATTTGAAACGTCGAGACCATCATATTTGTAATAGCAAAATGATAGTTTTGTTTCCGTCTATCTCATGATTTTTTTACGCGGCTGAAACCAGATAATCTTGTCCAATATAGCCAGGATGTTGAGTTTCCTTCCTCTTCCATCAAATATGGCTTCAGGCGGATAGAGCGCAGTCCTGTCTTGTTGATTTTTTTAAAGGCGATTAGCCTCTGGAAACCATATGAATATCTACATGGTTCCGGGATTATTTCAGGTTGCCCTATTTAAGGTACCGTGAGTATTCATAGTTTATATAAAGACCCAAACTGCGTTGATTCTAATCCGGGTCCTTAGAATTCCGGATCAAAATGTCACTAAATGCGCGCATGTTTTAGGGGCGAGCGATTTCATTTATATACTTAGAAACATGTATATTTTTAATGCGTAAAAAATAATATGATGTATGCTAAATATATTTATGGCTATATTTGATTTAATGTTATAGTTGGTTTAGAATAACTGCAATGTTAACATTATAGTGTATACTCAACGATGATTTAACAATCTGGACAGACCAATATTAGGTACCCTACGACCAACGGTTAAACGTTGGGAGGGGCAGCACTGAAACATATGGTTTCTAATAATTGATATTTTTTATGCATTCTGATATGCAACTATAGCGCTCAAATAAGGAATTGTATGAATAACATTAATTTTCTGATAGATATTTATCTTAGTGAATTAGGAAAATGACCCATGTATAAACATAGACCTTTATTAAAATAATTTATGCATAAAACCAACAGAAAACACTCGTTGCGTACGTCTGTCTATTTTTTAAGTGATGCACTTATTTTTTGTTTGTCTTCGTGTTATTCTCATTCTTGTTCTTTGTGCATCATCAGATATCAGCAAATACGATTTCCTCACAAGTGATAAGCAGAACTTCTTTTTGGGTCTGTAAAAATAGAACTCATCACCTTCAAGTGAGATGGCCTTTGATTTAATTGAGACACTATGCATGGTTATTTCAAGAATATTATGTTTTTATTTAGTCCTAAGAAGTACATTGAACAGTGGGTACATATTTTCTTTTGACGCGATTGTTTTGCAGACAATCAGACACCCGAGCTGTGCTTTCACACAAGAAAAAATATGTAGTTCGACTCTGCATTCCTACTCAATCATGAGCAATTCGAACGGTTCCGTATACTAAAGTGTTGAGGCCATAGTCGACGTTTCGTTTGACATTTTGTACAATAATTATCAAGTGGAAAAACTATGTAACTGATATATTCGCATTTCTTTTCTAGACACATTCAATTTTGTAACATAGATATGTTATCGATACATTTGACTAAACATGTCAACTATATCTTATAAATTGTTGCACGGGCTCCTTACCCTAATGACCTTAATGATGCAAAACTATGATTTGAAGTTTATTTGCAGTGATATTTCGTGGAAATTTAGCTGTTTCAATATAATCTTAGACAGGTTAATCAAATTAGGTACAGTATATAGTCCAATGTATGAAATATTATTTTGCCATTTGTTATAAATACCATAACAATACCATGCTTTACAGCCTAGACAATATTCCTGCCAAAATGTTTCTCTATAAAATAGATATCCATATCCTGCTTGCATTTTTTTCAAAACCTCAATGCATATCCGTCTAATACATATACATGTGCTATGTATTTTCATGATAAACTGTATTGAAGAAATAAACATAAACAAAAAAGGTTATGCAAAATAAATATTGCAGGATCGGTATATCCAACCATTGGGCGTAGTGTGAGACTACATTGTCGTTGTCTTTAGAGTTTGAATATGTCTCTTCAATCCTTAAAGAGTGTGATGCAAATAGATTATATTTGTTTTTAAATACGCAGATGATTAGCTAATTACTAAGCAACAATCATGACTCTTTACATGTTCGAATCGACTGAGCACGTCCTTAGGCCCCATTGTGAGGCATAGTCCGCCGCAAAAACAGCATGGTGTATGTCACTCATTACTAATTTTACTAATTCAAATTAAAACTATCTTAAAGTAAAACTAGAGAAAGAGGTCAGACTTTGCGCGACGTATTAGATTTAATATACTAGAATATCAAACAGCATCCTAACAGTGATACAATGCAATAACATCACAATGTATACAATAGGTGGTTTTATCTCGTGAAAATGATGTAATTATGGCTTATGGAAAATGAAAGAACAATTTTATAACACAAATTGTACAGCAATCATAGAATTCTTATTATTGCATATACATCCATTCAAGAACAAGTTTGAAGGGCACCCTGCGACATATTTTTTCAGAAAAAAATGTAAACTCACCATAACTAACATTCCAAATCCTAACAACTACAAACTATTTGATATAACGTGCAAAAACAGCTAATGTATTTGATAATTATGTCTTTTTAAACATTTTACATTTTTTATTTTTAAAATACTATTGGGATATCTATTGAAATCATAACCAAACCATTCTTTATAATCCAGCATTCCAAAATTCATTGCATGTGATTTGTTTAGGTAATATGTACGGCTATCATTGCAGAATAAGATTACACATATCGAAACCATAATCAAATATGACAAAGCGATTACGTTTGATAAAATATAAGCATCAGTCACATGTCACGTGATATATAGCAAGTAACTTTTATATTAGGCCATTACATTCTTGCAATGATCCCGGGCTGTATAAATGCTACTCAGACAGATAGGGCAATCTCAGAGCCAATTAATTGACGCAGTTGCTTTTAGTTGTCATGCGTAAGTGTCATCATACGCCATCATATCCCATTGCTTGCAAGATTAATTAACGTGACATTGCTTTGAAGGCAACTTAATCCCCATTTTGGGACGACCGTATGTTTTGAAGGAAATGCATAGAAAGGCAAAGTTCAGTGCATCTATACATTGCATCTTTATATACAACATGCTATTTTATATGGACCCCCTTATATACATGTATGGGTGGCATAGGAACCTCACAAATATAGGGACGATACAGAGGAGCTCTAATACGTGTATGTGAGCGGCACTTAACCATTACTTTTTTTACCTAACCACTCTTATTCAACTCCTTATTTCATTATTGTTCAGTTATAGATTTATAAAACATGCTAGTAATTGCTGCATAAATTGAGTGATAGAGCTCATTACTAATAAGCGTAACTATATTTACATTAAGGTAACATTCCTGAAGAATAATTGCAACATATTTATTTAGTAACTATAGACTTCTATACAAAACAAAATCAAAAAGCAACGGCTCTATTTCCAAAGTCGATCTGCTGAACCTTTTTGGCGATAAAAGTAAACGGGATATGGAGCCATTCGTGATAATAATTGATGTCATGGGACGGTTCATTCAAACATAAATGCTCTGCACATCGACAATTTATGGAAACCAAGTATGCATTTTATCTATGTTTTATGTTTTTTGGGACTGTTCATTTTTCACATCACTGCTTTATTGTGAATTGGTATTTTTTTCTTTCAGGGATACTCAACGAAAGATTTCTATAAGTTGGTTTAATATGACTTGCTTTCGTTACAAAACGGATTTTTATATAGCTTTTAAGACGATGTAATATTATTCTTTAGCTCAAAAATGTTGTTACATTTGTTTTGCCCGAAAGGAAAGCATTCCTAGCAAGTATTGATACTAAAGATTTGTTCATGTCCCTCTAAATGCTTACCTTAACTTCGTTGATTTAGGCATGATTTAGATTTAGGCATGATTTGGATCAAGCAAGATATCTCGGCAGAATCGTTTTTTGCCGAGTAGATCGTTGGGCACTCCCGCTTTTTGAGGAAGAGCTATTTCCCAATAAAATGTTTTGTCAGAATTGCATATGAAATTTAAGGTCTGGCCTCTGAAGCGTGATTAAAAAACACTGACGTTTTCTACAAAATACATTCAAGTATTATTTTATATTCAATGTGATTGTTTGTTCCTGTTTGAATAATATTAAATGAAACTATAACGATATCTATGCAGATTTGTTTTATCAGGCTTTATTTATCAGGCTTTATTTATTTGAAGTATAACTTCATTATTGATACTATTAAACGTTTTCACATGATGTTGTATTTCACAAACTGTGGATTAAATCATAACAGTGTATCTCGCTTGAGCGTATAGGGGGGAAAGATGATAAAACATATATTCATTACATGATTATATGGCTACACGATTGGAATTTAAATACCGCATATAATACGCAAATAATCTTATCGGGCCATTTCTGTGTCTTGTTCGAACTATGAGAATTAAATTTTTGTATAGTGTTAAATTAAGTCTGAGATTCGGGCAGTAATTTTCAAGACGTATCATCAAATATAATCATTTATTAATTAAAATAGTGCCATTGTTTAATCACTTTACATCATATAGATTGCATTATCCAACTATGAATAAAAAATGTTATGCTGAGAAATCATCTACGTATCTAATAATGACTCGTGCAACAATATAATTGAAAGTGGTGTAATTTATATAGGATTAAGATATATAAGGATGACAAATAGGCCCGAAACGATGATCACAGCGATTGTATCTAAAGAAAGAAATCATTACGTACTATTATGACCACCAGACCACAATATTTTATAGAAGACACCTCTACAGCGTCAGTATTGTCTAAATTATACTAATAAGTTTATTTGCTCCTGAATGCTTGCGTAGACAAGATTCAAAATATTAGTATAACGGAGTTTAGGCTAAAACATTTTACTACCAACTATGAAGAATTATATTGCTTACAAGTTTATTGTGGCATTTTGGATTATTAACAAACTGTTTTATAGTATGGTTTTTGAAAGGCTGCACGATAGTTTAAATACTGACGATCTCATATTTGAAACATTTTGTTCGAAATACATCGACAATGATCTGTGCTTGTTTACATGTGTTGATTTGTTATAGCTGCAATCCCTTAAAGGTGTATCCTACGAAATCGGGTTACACCTACGACGATTTTCATATACAAATCGCGTTTAAACACGGCATGTTTAAAAACGTCGTCTGTAACATAATGGTGCACATATATGTGACCTTTCTGTCAAAAAATATCCGGGCACATTGCAACGCCCGGTCACTAAAACAATGCTCGTCTAGGAAGTCGTAATGGTAGATCTAGTCTATTTCAAAATATTGTTCTTTATTGAGGTAAAATTCAATGTTGGTATATTATAGCCACACATCTAGAAAGTCTAACTTATATATCTATGAATGACTGTCGCTTTTAAAGTATGCAATATGCATCACATTGGTCAAGTATCAATATCGTTCCACAATTGTATAATGGACTTGAATTCATATCTGGGTGCAAGAATGCTGATATCAACAAAACTGTTATTATGATTAGATTTTCCCTTTTCACATTAATAACTGATATATACACCTATCATTTTAGACATTTTCATTCTAATTTAGAAATCTTGATTAATGGAAAAAATATATACAAACACAAAGTAAAATTGAATATTGTTCCATAATTCCGTAATTCCCTCTCAGTTTTGTTTAAATGATCTGAGGCGCTAATTAGAAAAATAGTTAAGGCATTAGGGATTAATTCAAACTTCAAAACAAATTATTTTCTTTTCAACTTCTTGTTTTCTGATATCTTTCGTGGATTCGCCCACCATTACGATTCTAGGAAATCATTTAAAAACATGTTAAGAATCAATTCGATGAATAAAAAATATGAATCGAATCTTGTATTTGTTCATCATATTCTGAGAACTCTTTTAATGTTTTCAGAGTGCTTTAATTATGAAAATAGTAATCAAGCAGGTTATTGAGTTCTTACAAATTACAAAATATGTTTTTTGTTTTATTTGACCGCTTAATTGTGTTTCCTATTGTATTTCCTGTATTGTATTTGCCATATTAAACATGCAATTAATTAAGCCATTTTCTCGGAAACATCAAGAGGTTATAATGTGATTGAGTGTATTAAGTGGATATCAACCTACCTCTTTTGCAGCTTCAATCAATGGTACCCAAATCGTTTTACCCAAACAGAGTAACAATATGATCTTATTGCGGTTAGAGAAGCTTTGCTCCGGAACAGATTTAGGATTGAAATAATGGTTAACTACAATGTTTGAGCAACATATATAGTCGCGTGTGTCTCTAACCCTGCATTGAAAACGCTAAACGCTTAACGGTAGCCATTTAACACCAAACGTTAAATGCACAAACGCTAAGCGATAAACGTTACACGATAAATGCTAAATGTTACTCGCTAAAACCCTATTTATACATAATATGTCCGTCCTGCAATAAGCTACAATAAGCGACAAACGGTACACGTTAAATGCTTAACGTAATGCTAATGCTAAACGGGACGTTCAATTAAAAGAATCAAAACCTTGGAAACGTTGATCTCCAGACAACAGAAAACTAAAGGGATAAAACCACGCGCCACGGTATTATGTTCACTCGCGTTTTTATGCGATACAACTGGAAAAATAAGAACACGCATGATAAAGGTTCATGTCAAACTGAAATTAATGTAAATTTATTTCATTCATTTTTTAAAAAACTCTGTGCCCTTATCAAAAACATGAATTTCCTATAAAAAAAAACTGACAATTATAAAGCGTATTATTAAAAAAAATGATTCAATGTTTTATTTCCAAAGCAAGCCAATGCCAGATCAAAGACTAAGGAAGTTTCCGAATGCCAAACCCAACAATGCCAAACCCCAACTTTTAGATTTACATGCATATCACGCTCAGTGTAGCGTGTGGGTTAATACAGCGTTTACTCTTATAGCCCTGACCGTCATTTATAATATTACGTTCACTCGTAATGTATTGTAAAATATCTTTAAATAGCGATGGAAAGAGTTGCAGTCGTGTAGTTAGAGAAAGACGCGGCTTGGAAATGTTGGATAAAGCTGGCAGATGTTGTTCTCTTGTTGAATTATTTACTCCTTGTTTATTGTGTTTGATCACTGTTATATGAAACAGTATTAATATCCTTTTAAAAATGTGGAAAAAAACAAATCACACGAATTATTGGACAACGAAAAGCGCCCATACACATTGATTGAAGCCAGCAAAAAAAATAATAGTTTGTCCCTTTTAAATTTCATCTAATTAAGGTTTAAGGTATGTCAAGTTTCTTTCTTAGATTATAATATCAGGACCATCCCTCTGGATTGTAGCAGTGATTTCTAGAAAATCAGGGTATTTTAAAAAATATTATATTGTTCGTAGATACATCACTTATCACTTATTAGTCTGATAATGGAAGTTACATGTATCACTATGTCATTTATATTGCCTCTAGTGCACTTAGGCGAGTTTCAGACAGCAATTTTAAGTTTTAGCAATTTTAGATACCAGGTGCTTGATTAAATTATTTGATATATTTTGTTTAACTAACTGTGACTTGGCTAAGAATAAGGTATTGTACTAGTTTAACATTAAAGTATACGATATACATATGTAATAGTATTGTTATATCTTTCGTCATTAAATGAAATCTTATATAAATATAGATTTCGTAAATTGTGCTGCATTGGTCAGTTAGTCTTTTCATTTCTCATTTAATTTTTGTTGCATCGTCATCTCAAGGATCCTGGCAAACCATATTCAAAACGCAATATGCGTTTTGCCAATTTATTGATACACATGACATAATATGAAATAGGAATTTATTGCGTCGAGTAACAACGCTTCTATCCCTGCATAGCCCCACACTAAGGTCTCACTTAATGACCAATAGCGACTGACAGCTAAATGCTATCTTGTCATTTTCTATATGGTCGCTCGGATAGTATTCATCTAGCGTTGGGTCAAAATCACCCTAAAACATTGCAAAATTGAAAATGAGCAATAGGTCAATTATGTTCAATAGTGTGTGATGTATTAAGTAGACAGTGCAATAAATGTGTTTCGACATTATGACAAAGATGAAATTCCATATTTAGGTTTGAAAATAAAAGATTGACTTGGATGATGCTGAAATGAGATGAAATGAGTTGGCTCACCCTAGTCTTTCAAACATTGCATATAACAGTGTAACTGTGGGTTTTCTATACATAAAAATAATTTGCGCTAGCATATTTGGCCTTTTGTCATTGTGTAAAAATGAATTTGCTTGATATGTTCTTCTTGTTCGTAGAACATTACTTCGGAATTTTGACAATTCACATTAAGATGCGGTCACACAGTTGCGAAATTTGCTGATATCGCAGCGAAATTCAAAGCAAATATTCTAAAGCAAGCGATATTGGTTAGACTACATGTTCTTTGAATGTCGCTACAATTTCAGAAAAATGTCGCAAGTGAGTGACCGCACCTTTAACGTTACTCACGAATTTAAGTCACGATTGCTATGTGTGATTACAAAATTATATGACTGTCGTTGGCTTCAAGTTTTTGTCTATATGTAACCCTTGCATCATTTTATATGCTCTTATGTGATCCTTGCATGACATTTATGAAATTAAATTGTATCTTTCTTGAACTCCGGAAGTATTTACATATTGACACATCACGCCATCATTAGCCCGGCGCAATCATTGCAATAGGAACATGAAGATGCATTTATGGCCTTGGTCAATATCAGCATTGCAATCAGCAAGTCACCAGAACATTAATCTTTATTTTTTGTTAACACTATGCTGCATCACATTTATATTTTTGTAATCTCTGAATAAAAATATTATAGATGGATAGAATTGTGTGCTAAAATGAAAGACATGTATAGCAAAACTATGAACCATGAACAATTCATTTGTTTAACGTATGGTTCATTTGATATTCGGAGCATGATAAAGCCGTCAAAAACAAATAAAGGCCAAGCGTATCAATAGCAGCCAACTTGGGAGCAGGTTCGTCTGTCAAGAGATTACACCATGGTCTTTCTCACATATATTTATATATTTATCTCAGCCACATCGGCGCAACACCTCAATCAATTAAAGAACTATTACAGCTCCTATTTTGTGCAAACTTAATGGCTTCTTGAATCAATATGATTTAAATTATAATATTAAAATAGGTAGACAATAGTAGGAATATATGTCAATTGAAAAACTGTCTTTAAACTCCTATTTTGAGCAAAATTAGACAGCTGGATCAATCAATTTTGTTGACCCGAAACTTGCAGGAAAAACAGGGGGTTTTGTTATACCAATTTTGCTTGAAATATAAAATTACGCGCTTTTTTTACACGCTTTGAGCTGTTTAGGCATATTTTGGGTGAACGCTCCTTATTATGGGTAGACTATATTAGGATACATGTATAGCCGTTTTCTGTGTTTAAACCAGATCACCAATAACAGTTGCTATTTTGCTTATATATTCAACCACACAAATGTGAATTTGTAAATTTAACATATGTCAACATGTCTTAGAGAAAATTTTCATTATGATGGTCAATTTAAACGATTAATGTCATGTAAAGTTACTTGATATATATTTACTCTTCGAAAGATTTTTTTCTACCAGCTTAAACCATTTCTGGATTCCATCCTTCTGTTACAATATGGATATCAGTGAGCAAAGATATCTTTCTAAAGATGCTTTTTTTACTCTCTTTGATGCCTGATTTCTTGCGATTTTGATGGCCCAGATTATCGATATGATAGCACGACCGATATACGGTGGCAAATAACAATGTTTCTTGATTACCGCTATCTTATCCATGATATTTGCCTGTCAAACATGATACATAAGCATATCGCATGGATGATTGATTTAGGCTGGCACTTTTATGTTAGAATGAAACTAATTTTAAATATTTTGATATTTTTATCATTTGTACTCAGCCAATTAGAGGACAAAACAATATATAATGTGGCAGATAAAAATACTAGTAAATAGCATGTTGAGTTAAATATATAATAATTGTTGTTCAAAGAGCACAAAAGAAGCGTAGGGTTTAATCAGTTATTTATGATAAATGCCTGTTTTAGATCCAGTCAATAAATTAGTCTCATTGAAAGAGTTTAAACGATGTTGAGGTATGATTAGCTAATATATTGCCACAAAATAGACGACAATAGAAAATTTGTCATTTATCCAGAGGCGAGACTAATAAATCAATCCCTGAAAAAAAGCATACACACAAATAAAGTTAATAAACTAGACTAAATTTACAATAAGGCGCTTACTTTTGCAATAAACCATATGCGTCTACATAACTTTGGCTAGATATTACATCTCTCTGGCTTGTATTTAATCTAACATCTGCTCACTGAAATCAAATCTGTCAACTAGTGGAGCAGACAAATGTCACTGTCGCTTGCAACGAAATCGTACACTCATGTTAAATGATCCACAATTCCACAATTTCCTATTTTGCAGTCATCTCGGCAAATGGTGCTATAAAGTGAAGTTTAATTTGAAAACCCGATTGGTTTTCTAAGTTTGGTTCATACAGATATCTGCACATATTATTAATATATTATTGTAATTCTTTGGCAGCTTGTGACTGTTAAAATTAACAGCTGGGTATGATTTGCTTTATATTATATTGTAAGCAAGGTTCTAAGGGACAATTTTCTCTTTATTACAAGCTATACCATAACCAAATTATTTAATTTGTCACGTTTGAGATTTATTGCATAAAGTTACGTAAACATGTTTACTTTACTTTGCAACATTAGCTTAACGGCTATTTTGAAGCATGTTGCCAAGGGAAATACAAGGGCAAACTATTTTTTATCAAAAATATAACCAACAAATTAAGCTTTTTGTAATTCGACGATTCAAATAGAAACCTGTGAATAAACTGGGTCTTCAGGGAGTAGACTGTCTATCATGATCCTTGAACTGATGACAACTAACAGTGACTAATACTTTGGGTAAAAGAAGGTCTATTTCTGTTTTTTTTTTCGAAAACGTCACTGCGACTACAAAAAGAGTAATTTGACAAAGTCGTGTTGGTAAGCGCAGCTGTATTTATCTCATTACAAAGTACAAAAAGATTATTTTGTCCATATTAAGTTGTTTCTCTTTCGGGAAAATGTCACCAAGTTCTTATTGTGTCGTCATGCGCCTATTCAAAAGACAAAATCGAATCATAATTAGATAAGACCTTTGCAAAACAAACAATTTGTAGTTCTTCCTGTTCACCCTCTTTTTCTCTCTAAAAGGGGTTTGTTCCATAGTTATTCACTCTGGAAATTGAAAGCGCCCTAAATACAAAGACTATAGAGTATGTGGTTTTCAATGTAAGAATTTAATCGATTACTATATGACATCTCCATATAAGATAAGCGCTAAAACATATGATTCACTGACAGAAGCTCAAACTGCACTTTCATGTCATCATATTAATAATATAAACATGGATGTTCCAAATGCCTGGCGTTCGAAACAATTTATAAATGTAAGTGGCTTAATTATTCTTGAGGCTTTTAAATATAAGAAACTAAATGAAACTACAGCATTCTTTGGCGGTATATTTTAATTATTTCCCTTATTTTAGCAATATGCCTGGCCGTATCATATTACACATATGTTTATTTTCAACACATTAAACGGCAAGGGAAGGTGCCTGGCGTTCGAAACAATTTATAAATGTAAGTGGCTTAATTATGTTTGGTGATTTAACAGTTTGTCACATTTTTCCTAAATTGCTAACATGTAGATTTTTTTGTTATTGGGTACTGGCTGAATGACTTACCCTGCAAACGCTTATTTGATTCGCACATGAACGTGCCATTAAATAATGCAAACAAGTCATCATCTATCCTACTCATCTGGCATTTGACATTCTACTCAGTCTTTCTATCCATATGTTTTTATTTATTTATCAAGACTTGTCATTATATTTGATTTATTACTCTTATTCTGCATGTTATGTTGTCTGAATCCTAGACCGATGCTGTTAGAAATCCAAATAATCGTTGTTCAATTAAACCTCTATGTGAGAATTTTAGACAGAAATTATCTATCAAAATAGTACATTGGTTGAGGTTGATTTTTGCCAATGATTCCTGGAATGTACCAGATTGGTGTAATCGATAAATATCTGGATCTCAGATATTATAAACTGAATTCAAGTTTAACTTTAGTGTCTTAATTGTATCAATTGTACATACTTATGCGCTTCTTTACTCTGATAATATCTTATCTTTACTATTTATATCGGGAAAGCTGCAGAAAGATTGGTAAGTTATTTCCATATACTAACGAAAAACAATACATTTATCTATAGCAACCATCAAAGACTCTTTGATAGATAGATTTTTTATTGAAAAAAGTTTGAAGTCAACTAAATTGGCCGCTGGCTGCACCTGCGTTAATAGAGCTGATGGAATAAAAACAGCTCGTTCAGTTTCTTATGGAAATTGCTTTGCAGAATAATGTTTTTACATGCAATTCGGCTTACGAAACCAATCTTAGTCTTTGCCAAATCTCTGACCCTCTCATCACACTATCCCTCACACATTGCTCTCTATCTTACCATCCTTTTTTAACTGTCTTCGTAAATAGCAGTTTACTGCAGGCGTGCAAGTAAAATGTTTTGTGGTCACGTGAAGAAGACTACACCCCCTTTTGCTTAAGGATCCAATCAGGATCCAGCATGCGCATACGCCGCTGTCTTTTAAAGCCATGTCTTGTGCTAAACGAATCACTCTCTTTTCTAACAGATATCTACAACTTTTATCTGTTGTTTCTTGATAAAAAAATGGTTTATTCATGCGAATGTAATTGCAATGGTTATTTGATATATTCGCTCATTTCATCATTTATTCTATTCAAAACCTTATTCTGCGGATAAAAATTAAAGTGTTTTATTTGCGCGATTCATCAACCGTTCGGTTCACAGCTGATACTATATACAGGAATACACATACAAATACTCGTTTTACGTATCCTCCAGATGCAGTAATATGACCTTTTGATTATATCATTTGGTACCACTTATACCTGTCTCTGAGAGCAGTTTTGATCATTTTGGTTACAATACACGTTTTGCTGTGAAATATTATGCGCGCCGTCCGATGTTTATAACAACTTTTTCAACGCTTCGACTCATCGATGTTCCCGTCGTCAGGACCAATAAGCTGTTATTATGGATTTATTTCGAGGCAAGTCACTTTTCTTTTGCCGTGCATTTATGACTGTTTCAGCATATTTATTACTATTTTAGGCTGCCTTTTAATAATATATAAGTAAGTTTTTTTGGTTTTATTATTCCTTGCACAGCAATTTTAGTAATCATAGCGCATTGCTATTTAATTTAGTTCGCTCATCTATTATATATTAAGCTTTTCTCTGTAATTATTTAATGCGAACTATAGTATATATATTTTATATGCGCTAAATTATTTTTCATAATTATTCTTATATAATGTTCTAATGTGTTTTGTGCTTTGTGCTGGGATTAATAACTCAAGTCACATTCTCAATTATTTTGTGTATATATCATTGATATATATAGTAACATTTTGAGAATTTGTTTGGCTTTGATAGTTCATTTTATTTCCCAGCCATTCTTTTCTTAATACGCACATCAATTCTCGACTGGGTTTAAATTTATTATATGTCATTGCTGTTTTTATAAATCCCTGCGTTTTAATAAATGCATTGATGGATTTTTTATTTAATTAAACAGCACTATTATATTCTACTTGCGGTTGTAGAATGTAGTGTAGAAAGTAGAATTGCGCATTTAGAATTATCATTATTATATGACATTGCTGTTTTTATAAATCCCTGCGTTTTAATAAATGCATTGATGGATTTTTTATTTAATTAAACAGCACTATTATATTCTATTTGCGGTTGTAGAATGTAGTGTAGAAAGTAGAATTGCGCATTTAGAATTATCATAACCCATGTCAATATGCTTTTACATATTTCCAATATTATTATAATGGTGTATTATTAACGTGTTTATTTCATATAGCTTTTTTTTTCGATTCAGTGTAATTAAGTTTACAATAATTTGTTGCATTTCAAATTAACTTATTTATATTGCCATTACAAATATTTTGTGCAATTGTTACTATATCATGTATATGCTTATACGTATATTTATGTACAATACGGTACATAATCATTTAATAATTATTGCAACAATTTTTAAACACGTTACGTATATATTTTTTCCACGTATCAGCCAAAATATTTTTTTGGTTTATTGGAATATACTGCTGTGTGTAATAATTCGTTTTAGAATGCCTGGAAAGGGAAACACATCAACACAGCGGGATTCTGCTAAGGCGCCTAAAAAGAGCCGTGGGGCGGCGACTACTGATGCCGATAAAAGAGAGACCGTCGCACAGGTGGTCAACGAGCTACAACCCTTCGTTGAGGATACTATCAAGTCGTCCCTCGCCAACATCGGGTCAAATCAAACAAAAACTGCACCCCGGCCAATGAAGATGATTTGGAAGTGATATTCAACACAGAAAAACAAAAAGATCGTGCACAAGACCGACAACATCCTTGACATCATAGGAGGGAACCAGATACGGTTCATTTCTTCAAACACGTTGAAAAGCGCCTTCTTATCTTCAAATATGAGCTGTCGTTAAAATGTAATCACTCTGACATCTTGACACCAGATATGCAACCGTGCATCTATCAAAAGCGGCATTTTTATCCCAGGAGTGTCACGTTCGGTGTTACGACCCTTTAAGCATCTAACAGATGATGCGTTGAAATGCAAATTACAAACAAAGTCGGTCAGGTGTAACGTTTATGTTATCACATCCATCTAGATGTGATGACTAACACAGCTTTGTTATGCCATATTTCAGCTGTCTGGATATTGACTTAAACAAAGTGCATTACACTATGTGCCCTGTGGCACGCCTATCATCAAAATGGGACCGTGAAATAAGATACTTTTAACGATATCCTGGTTGTCTTGCAGTTGCTTTTTTTTTAAATGTATTTAGCGTTTTTTGTGGTTGTTGTGATTAAAAAATATTCTGTTTAATAATTTTTTTTGTTAATCAATTAAGCATCTTCTCATTTCGTATGTTCATATTACTGATTATTATAATGTGCATTATATTGTATAATACGTACATTTCACTATTATTCTCTATCCATATGTTTTATTTAATTAAATCAATCATAAATATTATTGAATCTATTATTTAGTAAACTTTTATATTGCACGCACATTAATATATCATTATAAATGCATACAATGCATATGCTATTCGT
>LQRL01113995.1:0-10130 GCA_001703475.1 Hydroides elegans
GTTTGTGAGATCGGTCGGTGTCGTCCGCCGTTAGTTAGTTAGTTAATTAGTTAGTTAGTTGGGTAGTAAACTTTTTCATAAAAACCTATCTCCTCCCACATTTGTGGTCGTAGAGCTTTCAAACTTTAACCCAAGCATCTTTATGGTACCCTCATACTGGCTTGTGCTTTATAGAACCATTGACCCCCTTGGCTCGCCATGGCGGACTTCGCCATTTCCGCCAATTTGGTCTTCTATATAGAGAAAAACTCTTTCTTCTCTAACCTATCTCCTCCCACAATTTTGACAGGATAGCTTTCAAATTTTAACTTTGTTGAACTCTGGTGGTTTGACGAAATGAAGGGTTAAGTACATAAAGATGTCGAGATATTCAAGCATAGTTATGTATGGAAAAATGGTGTGTATAAATATAAAATATGTGGGCAGAGATAAATTTCATAAATCCATTTTATACGCATTATCAGGCCTACTTCCTTTTTTATGATTAATTGTAGAGAGACAGTCAAATTACACGTTATGTAGAGACATGTTATCTTCTCGCTCAAGTGAAAGCTACGATGTCACATTGAATTTATGCACGGAACCCCTCAACAGATTAATGATATAAGAGATATATCACAAGCATTAGGGATAATGTATTCATATATTGCAATATGAAAGTCATTTTTATGACTCATCAACAGGGAAGGATTGAGAATATTTTGTTTTAGATATTTGAATGCAAACATAATTGAGTAGGCTACGTTGTTAAGCCACATGAATAGGCTCCTACGGATAACTCTTAAAAGATTAAATTTTGTCCGATACCTTGATACCATTAATAATTATCATTTTAGATGGATTATATAAGATGTATGATAAGAAATATTATTTTATATTCATATTTTGAAAATGAAGTCGGTCAGATATAACAACTGGAAGAGTTGTAACTAAGCGATTTAACCCATTACAAATAAAGCCCATTGTTTTTCAACCTTATTTGAAAACCACACACCTTTGACTTTACGTACAAGGTCTTTTATGAAGCATACGGTTCAAAAGTGTAATTAGACCGTTTTAAACTATCACCAAAGAACATCTTGTTCTTATTCAGGGTTAAATCAATATATGCAACAGGTGCATTCTGGTTAACTGTGTTATTAAAGTCTTGTAGAATTTCTAAACTCCTAACTAGAGTCTTGTTAAGCGCCAAAGCAACTGCGAAAGGTATATATTGTCTTTGTGTTAATCTTTGACCTAAGGCTGCGATGCCAAGACCCTGTAATTTGGCTGAACCGAAGAACAATCGTTACTGTAAACGAGAAAATAATTGTTTTTCGCTTTGATTTTGAGAGCAGAAGGTTACTGTGTATATCTACAGTCATTGTAAATTGTGTTTTCCTCTATTTCCTGGTAATAGATGGGGAAAACGACTGAAATATTTGTACATGTAAACTAATTTTGCTTACATGGTATAAACAAAATTGAAAACGTGGTAAAATACAACGATACCGTTTAACATATATATTTAATGTAAGATAGATTCAAACGGTAGGAAATTCAAAATATATAAACCAATTTTGCGTTGTAAACCAGTGTTAATTCAGCACTTCAAAGAAAAGTAGATGAAGAGTAAAATTCCCATGCTTATGCGTATTAACATAGGTCTAGGCGATTTAAAAACCTGACATTCCCATTCAATACCCAGCTTTTCTCTCGTATACATAGTCGCAGACCTCTGTGTAACAGGATAATTCCAACCCCTAATTGCATAACCAATACCACAACAATAAAACAACTTAGTCAACAGCAGTTTAAAAATCAATTATCAAATAATTATAAACATTAACATTAGACAACGGGGTGGCTTTGGGAAGCCAACAGGAACCGACAGAGAAAAGCGTTATTGGAAACTAATGCCTGAATTATAGTATCACAATACATACACATGGCGTTTTCACAAGGCCCCTGCCTTTTTTTTTAATGAGATGTGTTTCCATCATGTCAAAGGTTTTTAACGTCATGCTAAAAGGCAGGTGTCTACCTGCTGGAAAAATTGGTGATATTGGGAGTGATAAGGTCTTGGAGGCATGAGGGTTTTGAGTCTAGGGTGTTAAGTGATCCAAGAAGGGGTAATAGCCTAGTTAGCTTATTCATCCTATAATCCTATATCCAGCGTCTCATTATGTAATCAGTGTAGCCTATCCAAACTCAAGCCATTCTGTATATAGATTGTTGCAAAACTTGCGTCATTCCGTACTCAGGTTGTCGAACATTGCGACATTACTTACGAGCTCATCTTGATTTGCGTATCCTGTGATTCTAAGTTATACCTAGAATGGGATAATACACTAGAGTGGATAAAGGCTAAGCACAACAGAAACCATGTAACCCGCAAAAAGAATTTATATCACAATATCATCGTTGAAATAAAATATTTTTTTATCGCTTGCTGTTACGCCTTTGGCCCCCTACCCTACACCCTAATTGCTGTCACCCAGCTACCTGGCCCTACCCTCACCTGTTTTGTCATCACATACCCCTCAATCATAAACCTATACATCGATGAGTATTTTTGAGGTTTCCTTTTTAGAGGCTATCGAGACATCTGTGAATTAATGGTAGGGTTACAAAAAAAGGTGTCATTTCTTTTTTTTTTTCAAAAATACCACGAAACTCAATAGAAACTGCTCATTTGTGAACATAAATATAATTGGTATGTTGTGAAATTTAATGCGCGTGGAAAAACGGTCCAAGGGTGGTTCTCGCGTATCATCAATCTATGCTGACATGAGATATGAAAAATAGGAAAAAAAATTCAAACTCTGAAAAAAATATGATAAATGTATTTTTTAAAGAGCCTAAAAACAAAAAAAAATACGGAAGATGCAACTGTCATGAAGCGATGATTTTCAAATGTCAAAAATATGCTCTGAATGATTAGATCATCTAGCTCATATCGACGGTACATAGCTAAATAGCGCATATTTCTCCTATATCTTTTTAAGCGCTTGCTTTTGCAAAAACCATAGACACTGCACTTTTTGGCAGGCGTTTTATTTTCAAAGTCATTCTTTGCCTGTTTTATTTGACAATAGAAGAGCTATTTTGAGTAGCATCACCGAGGCCTTTCTGGCCTGGTTAAATACAGTGCATATTATTGGCCTGGTAACATTGTGAACTCTTTTTGAGCTTTCTGTGCTAATAAACCATGTTTTTATATTTATACTTTAAGAAATGTCTTTAGGGGAAACTAGAAATTGCTACCTTTTAGTTTAAACTGGCGTGTTGGAGTTGTTCGTTGAACGCATTACATTGAAAAAGGTTTGTCGTGGAGAAAAAAAACGTTCCGAAAATCGTTCCAATATGGCCAGACCCTTGCACAACTGGCACTCAGCCTAAGCATTATATATATGCACCACTCACCGCTCTACCTGCAAATACCATCAAAAAATACAAACAAAAAAAAACATATATACACAAAAAAAACACATACACTATGGCCCAAAGGTGCCGTGCCACATACGACTAAAAAAACCTTCGATCGTACAAACAGATACAAGAGGCCACGGTTGGTGATATGTGTGCCACAGGGGCATCATCGTTACGGTGTTTAGACAGGAGTAACCAACGAAATATGTATAGAAGTTGGTTTAATATGACTTATTTTTGGTACGAAATGGATAGGTTTACAACTTAAAACGTTAAAATATAACTTTATTCCGTGTTTTGCAGCAAGCTAAAACTAAACCATCGTTGCCAGCCACATGTTGCCAGAACATAAATGTTTTTGAAAATGCCTGCAATGTCGATTTAGAAAGAATAGCGGAATAGATATTTCACCGATAATTTGCTGGGTAGCCTATTCCAGTTTAGAGTTGCAGAGTTGAGAGATGTGGCAGCCAAAAGGTTTCGGTTGGAGGTCAGAAGTCAAATGAAGAGGTCTTCGCTTATTGCCAGGAGATGGCAGCTGTGGTTAAGGTGGTGGTTGTGGTCTATATTTGGGGGGGGGGAGGAGGGGAGGGGAGGGGTGAAAAGGTGTGGGTTGTGGTTGTAAGAGGACACTCTGAGTTTAGGCTGTAGAGTTGTTGGTTTAGAGTGAATGGTTGTAATGTGTGATTTTGGGTTACTAGAGCGATTAAGTGTGGCCAGAGACTTGCTCGGCAACAATTGAAAGCTTCTCATTTTGGTTGAATCAATTGCAGTTAGCACAACCTTTACATATTTATACGAGAAAAATACATATTGGTTGATGTAATTCTCTATAACATTCTTTATATTTATCAATCATAATTATCAATGCAATCATGCAGAATTATTTGATTTTTAGACCCGCTGGTCCAAAGTTGCATCGAATTCATTGCATAGGCGAATCATGATAGTTCATGATACATTTTACGACATCTTCCATGCATCAAGCATAATTCTAGAATATAAACATGTGATAAACGCATAACCTTATACATTATCGTTTCTAAAGCCACTTTATCAGCTTTCGTTCAGTAAAATCCACCGTGAATGCAACTAATCTGCGGTTGGCTCGAGTTCGTAATAGCTTTCAACTGTTTTCATTTTTTGTAGGTGAAGAATGTGTTCGAGAGACAAATAATTATATGCTATGAATAATGATATGTATGAAACAGACAGCATACCATTCACAAAAAATGTCTCAAACGTTACTCGACACAGCAGTACGAAAGGGCCCCGAGGAAGACAAATGAAAATTTCAAAATGCATTATGTATAACAATACGAAAGTGTAACAGAGAAACATGGTGAAATAATCTACCAGGGTAGCGATGTGTATGAAAGGTGAAACTAAATCCACTCCTACAAAAAAATAAATATGAAAACCCCTGGATAATCCACAATAAAACTATGAATTGAACTTGCATTGTGTAAATGTGTCTAAACTGTTCCCGAAGATAGGCATTCTTCTAATACACAAATGTGTCTGACGGCGAATAATTATCTATGGGGCGATGGCGGTTGTATTACGAAAGGTTCGGGTGGTAAATATGGTTTTTGAATAGCGCGCGAGGGTCTTATAATAAAGAGGGACTAGATGTTACAATAGGGCTAGATGTTTTATGTAGATAGCTGGAGGAACTGTATAGTGTAAAGAGAATATTTTTTCGAACTCGGTGAATAGGGTTAATCGCCGATGTCACTATACCGTGGCTATGTCATTACCTTCACCTCTTATTCTCTAATCATTCGATCGGGTTGCATAATCGTCCTGTATTGTATAGAGCCGCATATAAGGGGGAGGAAGGAAGACTTGATAATTCTTCCATTTACTATAAATGGTTTCGACGCTTGGTACCATATTTCACAGAAAGATACATTTAGGTTGATAAATCACAGGTGTGCGATGTGGGATTTGTGAGAAAGGGATTTGATGATTTTGGGGGAGAAATGCTAAATGTTTGAGGGTATCTTCGTGTGGGTTGCTGAAAGTGAAAATTTGTGCCGAAGGAATTCAATATTTGCCGAAATATTCATATTCAATTTATTCATTTGCGATGATTTTGTCTTTTTCAGTTTTTGAACTATTTGATCGTCAAAATCTTGACCAACGAATTGTATAGCTTTACATATATGTTGTAGTTGTGTTATGAGTACTCTGTATGAAAGATCAATGAAGAGTCTTATATTTATTTGATGTTAATTCTTTATTTAATTTAATCGATGTTGATAATTCAAGATAACGGTCCCACCTACGGCAGCTCCGCGATGTCCGCCATCTACATATGTATGACATTGTTTAAAACGAAATCAAGCTAATGAGTTTAAATTCATATATATTATATCTTTACAGGTAAATCCACGACATTAGTTCAATGCTGATATAGCAATGGTCATCTCGATTGATGATTAAAGGCAGTCACTTATCAAGGTAACAATCTAATCATTTTTGTTTCATTTCGTGACTGAAAAATGTTAAATATAAAGAGTTAATATTTTATGTAAGTAAATATAGTTTTAAAACTCTTATCGTTCTTTAATATACTGTTCCCAAAGGAAAACTTTCTACATTCTGAACCATGCCCCTTTTCATATCTATCCACAGATGCGTGTTGAGAGGCAACTGTCAGAAGGAGGCTGTGAGAGTCAGCTGTTATGAAGCCTTAAACACTAACGCCCTCTAGCCGCCGCAAAACCAACTAGTATTGCAAACACCAGAGCGCCATCTTACGGTGTGCCTCAATTTCGTGTTAAACTGCAGCAGCATCTGCAAATAAAACAACAATTTATTGTATTTAAACTTAAATGAAAAGGATGTGTTTATCAAAAATGGATTTAAGAATGTAAAGTAAAGACCTAATTTCAAGAAATATATTCTAATAAATGTGGCATTTGCATTTGTTGATAGTTTTTTTCTATATTCAAGGGGAACTATTTTTTTCAAACATGTTGCTATACATGATGAACGATCCTGTTTGCAGAATGCGATATTATTTCGCATATAGATGTGTTATATTTTCGGTTCGGATTTTGGTTCGGTTATTCATCAAACATATGATTGATTTAAGTAACACTATTTTTAATTATACACAATTAAAGTGAATTCGCAATAGTGACAATGTAATATAGACTGTATTTGTTTTATTATCGATATCATAAAATAAATCGCATCGGAGAATAATGACTTCATGTGTAGAATTGTTCAATTCGCTATTAAAAAAAAAATACGAAGAGATATGTTTATCTATCTTCTTACCCAATGTTTGAATTGCCATTTTCACCGATATCCCGCCATAAATGATCGACAGCACATCCCTCGGGGCTCCTATCCGATACACCTTTTAAAACGTTTATTCTCCGCGGCGGCGTGGATTCTCATATCAGGGCGTAATCTGCGAATAAAAGCCCGCTATCCCCTTTTGCCATTTGCCTTATCTTGGCAGCGGCACATTGCTAGTATCTGTCTTCGCGGCGATTCTAGATTTGGCACACCTCGCGATAACCTTTTTTCGTCGTTTTTCTTTTTTGTTAGTTCTTTGCATAACCCAACAGCGACACAATATCTGTGTGATGTTGAAATATCTAGCTCGTGATTTATGAAAGTTTTTTTCGATTTTTTTAACGCTTTCCGATAGCGGGAATACAAATTGATGTTAGCTGCCCTGGGCGCGCGGTTATATCTTATCGGCTTCACATCACAGAGTAAAGATATATCTCACATACATGTATTGTCATATTGAATGGCAGTTTAACATGATTCTTCCAACTTCAGATTGATATGTTCTCAATATTCCACAATATATGGACTGAATACGGTGAGCAGAAAGTACGATTTGTGAACCAGATCGGTTCTTGTGATGCATCCTATTTTGACCTGTCGAAAAAGCAAATATAAAAATATCATAATTATTAGCAATACCCGAAGTTCCTAAATTAACTAATGGAATATTAAGAGACACATAGATTAGATTAAAACGTAATTCTCATCTGCATATAATCATATAAATTTGATTAGAATATCTTAATGAACGACACAATCACTGACCTACATGAACTTATTCGTAAAAACCTAATATCTTAATGGTTCTAATTTTAACATGCTCCATTTCATAATACCTGGATCGCATTGTTTTCTCTGCAAACAATACTTTCCATCTTGAGGCATATATCTTTACACAGTTGTTTCAGGTCAGCAAAAAAATGGATCTAGCCTAGATCCCTGGATCCCAATTAATCATTTCGAATACCAAATGCGCTCAGTGAAAACCCAGAACACACATATCATACATTGCGAACTGAAAAGTAGCAGAAAAATTATAAGAGTGTTTTTTTTATGTAATGTTTTTGTATACTCCATGTGTTGCTATGTATGTCAGTTTTCCTGACACATTACTAATGAAAGTGTTGAAGGTTTTGAACCAGCTAATCTAATGTAAAGAATACAATGTTCCTTAAACCATATATACCGTTACGTTGTAAGCTAATCAACATTTGATCTATCAGCTTCAGTTGCACAATCCAGTCTTATTTTCCATTCAATATAGATATTTCATTACTCAAAGACAATCCTATCTGTCTGTTTATTCAAAGCTAAAAAGAGGTCTTAACATTTTGAACCACGGAAATCATTGTCTTTAACTTTTAAGAAAATGGAACGTTGATTGAAATATGAGACACAGACTTGATAGTAGACTTTATGAAAAAACTTATTAAGAAAGCGAAATTTTGGAAAATTCTGCAATTCGTACTTTTAATACCGTTTTGTTTTACAAAATATCGCAAAACGATATAATATTATAGACCCTTCTGTTTAAATTCAGCTATATAGGATTACTACGTGTAGGCTTTGCACATGTGAAGCGTTTTCCAAAAATGATCTTTACCACTTATTTAAATACTGGTATCTTTGAGAGTTTAATGGCTTCGTAAAACAATAATTGATCTCTATCTTAGTTAAATGTTTATAAGCAAGTTCATCATGTCCTCTTTTTAAAATAAAATCTAAAACAACAATTCGTACTTTTTCACAATTCCTCAAGATAATTACAGTCGTGGTCAAGCATCAGCAAGTGGTCAACACCAAATGTCTGCTTGAATGAGTGCATGATGCTGACCATTCCCGTTCTATACGAGGACGTCTTTATGGAACGATTATAGATAAGAGTATGAAAGAGTATGTCTGACGTCTTTGCCAAGCGCAATGGTCGAATCCGAATAACTGTTCATGAGGTGTACACAAAGGAGTCCCTTTCAAACTTCTACATATTTGTCATCTACATGTATCTACACAAATTTCAGGAGCAGTTTTTCAATATCTATAAATTCGTCCAAAATTGTACTTCTATAACATTCACAGAAATAACTTAAATTATTTTGCCAGATTGTGATGATTTAGAATATATTTCAATGTCTCAAATTTGATCTCCATATACAAGAGGAATTTTAAAGGCATCAGGTTGATCGTGAATGATAACGAATATTTAAAGAATGTTGAAATGTTCTATCTAATAAATAGCAAATGGTCTATTTTTCAAAGCAAGTCTTTTCATAACCCTTTAATATGACATTGCTCTTTTGTGCTATTCAATATCGTTCATTACCAAAACAGAGAACATTCACCTGGAGAAAGTGTATTATTTTCATAACGTCTATTACAACAAGGAAAGTTCAGGCGAATGTTACGCGGGTTGATAACCAAGCAAAATTATCGCGTTATCTAATATTCTCAAATGTCATCAACATCTCTTTTACGCTATAGAGACCTGCTTAAATTAATAACAAAATAGGTGCATACCTCTGTAATAATCCCACAATAAACACGTTCATTGGATGCACGACTTTTTCCATGACCTATGGCAAATGTTAAGCATACATTATGCGCGATGCTCCTCTGATAGGGAAAGGTTGTGATTGCTATCTCGATTTTCTGTTTCTCTGATATTTAGTAACACTTAATTGAATCGAGATGTATTTTTCTTTGAGATGACATATGATACACTTTTGACATATCCCAAGAAAATATGTTTATGTAGGTTATACCTAAAACCTGGATGTTTAAGGTCAATGATTCATGATCTATTTGCGCCTATGTGCAACCTACCCATCTAGACTCGATCTGTTTCACATAATTGGAACAGAATTCCATTGTAAGTAAATACTGTGTACTACGTATACGTGTCCGTGTATGCATATGCGCATCTGTACAACCTGTGCGGCCGTATATGTACTACGTATGCGTTGCCGAACTACAAATGTATGTCAGTGTACGCGTATGAGCACTACATATGCATGTCCGTGTGTGCGTATGAGTTCTACATATGCATGTCAGTGTATGCGTATGAGCACTACATATGCATGTCAGTGTGTGCGTATGAGCACTACATATGCATGTCCGTGTGTGCGTCTGAGCACTACATACGCCTGTCCGTGTGTGCGTATGAGCACTACATATGCATGTCAGTGTATGCGTATGAGCACTACATATGCCTGTCCGTGTGTGCGTATGAGCACTACATACGCCTGTCCGTGTGTGCGTATGAGCACTACATATGCATGTCCGTGTGTGCGTATGAGAACTACATATGCATGTCCGTGTATGCGTATGAGCACTACATATGCATGTCCGTGTGTGCGTATGAGCACTACATATGCATGTCCGTGTGTGCGTCTGAGCACTACATATGC
>LQRL01113996.1:0-14577 GCA_001703475.1 Hydroides elegans
TCACAACATGACACCATATCGTCGTTTTTCTCGCCTGAGAAGCCGCTTAACTGAGACGATTTCTGAAGTAACATGATACATAGCCGAAAAACATTTAACTATTGATACATTATTAGCATAATAAGATTTGAAATTTGCACACTTACTTGTTCAATCGAATCAATTTATTTTTTTACAAAATTGTATCTCATTGTATTTGTTCATGGCCGTCTATACATTATTACCGTCTTTTCTGATTCATCACACTGTTGCAAAAATCTTTCAACATCATCCGACGATGTTGTAATACCAGGGGAAGCTCTGACACTGCATAAAAGAAGATTGTGTTGATTGAAAATAAATGCTCAATAAGAAATAATAAAGCAATATAATACATGATCGGCCCGGGGCCGCAGGCCCCGTGCCTTTATACAACTCACATGTCCAATCCTATTACTGCTAAAATTTACTTCCGGTTGAGCGTGGGTTATTACCACGTGGTGATTATGTAGTTTTTCGCAATTGATTTCACGCATATGTTTTTATCATATGCAAGATGTGAAGATATTTAAAGCATCATTTTATATTTTTTGTCATAATGCGTTGCGTCATCCAATTTCTTAAGCCATAGAGAAATCATTAAATAGTATGCGTACATATAATTTTGATACAATTTTTAATCATCTGAAATGGGCGATAAAAGATAAGCTCCACTTCGAAATCTTAACAACCGTTATGTGGGTATCTAACCTATTTCAAAACATTAGTTATAGTAATCAAACCACCAACAACGAATCAAAAACGGAGAAAAATGCATAGCAAGTGATAAAATCGTATTTTAAAGAAATCGAATGGAATTTGCTTGGTAACAACAATCGACGTTATTTTACATTGCGCAAAATAATTGTTACGTCACACATGAAGCAAGTGGCAATTAACGTCTTAAATAGCAGGTGGAAGCCAAAGTGCTAAGACAATCCAGTAAACTCAAAGATACAAATAGAGATGAAGAATTAAATGTTAAAATAAACGATATGTTATAGTGTTAACCAAATTTGGTAAAATCATTATACATAAACGAACATACAATTTTATTTCTATTAGGTTCGAACACAATTTTAAGTTTATCAATTTATGTTATTTGCATTGTTAAGCAGCAAATCGCAAATATATTGCTCATAATTTTTTCGATTTCGAATACACAATTACAGCTGAAATAAGATATCAACCATATACATTTTTTTTCTATATCTCATAATAAAGACACTTCTTAAGATAGATCCAATGAATGATAGATGACAAAAAAGAGTATGAAATAGAAAATATATATAATTGTGGTTGCCATAAATACTATGCATAATTTGTTGATGATTTCAGCTACATGTAGGTCTATAAAATTTTTGTTGGAACGTAAATATTTCGCATTAAAAAATGGTAAAATTGTGGAGTAAACTATTTGGATTAGTTTATATAAATCCCGGGCCATTTTGCGGTAGTACATTTCTAGTTTTAGTTTAATGTGGATTTACATATGGCATAGAGTACCTTTAATCTTGCCCATTTACATGCGATAAAATGACATCAACAACAACATTCCACGTATTTGTATTTGGATGAAAACCACAACACCAAATAAAAAACGCTGGTTTTAGGGAATTTCACATAGAGGCCTGCTTAAAAAAAATAAGTGAATAACTATACCTCATTGAGTGCGTTTAACATAAAGGTTAATATTGATTTTCTTATAATCCTAAGACTTGTCATTACTCACTATTGCACAGTAAATTTTAAAACGTACCAATGATCATCGCTGAGATGTGCTTTATTCGGTCCATTGTTTTGTTTCGTTTCGCATTTGCAGATTATTTCTGGAACAAACATGAATGTAAACTATTTAACTGCATGATATATGTTTGTACTGTTTACTTATGTAAAATACAATTTACATAGTGAAGTACACTTGTGGCCAAAACGACATGTCAAAATAAACGCGACAATGTACTAATCATATTTAATGGTGTTATACCGAGGTAACCATGGCGGAAAATTGGACAGACTTTAGTAAACGGATACATCTATAGATATTACTGTAGAAGTTTATTTCATTTTTTTTAATTATTATAATTAATAAAGTTATACTTCAGATTTCATAGCTTCATAGCTTTCATATATATCATATGGCATATATATCAAGTTCATGTTAGTAAAACTAGTGCTATATAGAATATCGATGGTAAACTGAAGTAGCATGTCTAAAGTACTTATATTTTCTTTTCAAAACGTGGAAAATCAATTTAAAATGATAGTTTATGTACAAACTTTCTAAAGCTGCGTTCACAGACATCATATCCATTCTATCTTTGGCATAATATTTCACCATGCTCAAAATCAAAAGCTTAAGTGATCTGTCTGTTTCATTGTCAGTGTCAAGGCACTCAAGAATCATAGGAAGGCTTGTATTCAATTGACGACATTGCTTCATTTCTTCTCCAATGTAATTTCTTTTATTTTGTAGCTTAGAATTTACTGAAAATAAACTTAAATATAAAGCTATGCATATGTACATTTCAAGTCTTCAAAATGTATTAATCTTTATGAATCAATGAATTGGGCATGTTGTGTGTATATCTAGATTTCAACTGATTTTACAGTAGCCTTTTAAATACTTCAAATAAAGATATACAACAACGAATATAAAACGTTCAGTTACAGACCTGACAGTGGTATTGTAAGAAGATGGTTTGGGCCATACTGCAGCAACACACTAAACACCAATCCCAATGCAAACACATCTACGTTTTCCGTATATGTTTCTCCTTCAAATAATTCTGGGGCCATGTAATATCTGGTTCCGGTAAATGTTTTCATCTGAATTTGAGAGGTTGACTGATTATCTATAAATTTTGATAACCCGAAATCGGTTATTTTTGATACAATCCTGCCATCACTCTCAGTCATCAGAATATTTTCCATTTTGATATCGCGATGAATAATTTTAGGCTTTTGACAATGCATGAAAAACAAAGCACTAGCGCATTGTCTAAATATTTCTATTTTTGAAAGTATATCCATTTGAACTTTGTCCTGAATATAAAATGTCAGGTTGTTGTGCGAGCAAAATTCCATGAATATCCAAACAGAACTTGGTAGTGCAATGACGTCAAACAATTTAACTATGTTTTCATGATCCTGTAATCGACGTATGATATTTAGTTCCTTTTCAGCTCTATGCAATAATTTGTCATTCTGTTTCATGTTTTGCATAAGATCTATCTGTTTAACAGCGCGTAGTTCCCTTGTGTTTTCATGTTCTGCTCGATACACTTGTCCGTATGAACCAGACCCAATCTTTGGACTTATTGTTACTTTGTAGTCTCCTATTGTTGTAACAACATCTTGGCCTTCCATTGTTAATTAGTACATAACGTTTATATTGTGTATATCGAAGAAACGCTTTTTCCGTTTTTCTACATATTCAGAATACATTTTTATTATCCAAAGTAAACGTATATGTATCGAGGCTTATATGTTATGTTTATCGTGATTATATCATGCTTCAGAGAAATTCTAAACAAATGATAGGTCCCTATGAGATACACATATACCGCATTTTATGTACTTTACAAAATACATATTCTTCCGTGTTGCTCAGTCTAGTGAAATTACCATATATCTTCCTTGCACAGTCATGGAAAAAACCTAATACACAAATACAGCCAAGTATGGTATTGATTTTCTTCACCACTTCAAACTTAGTCTAAATCATTGCAGGCAGGTTAGGCGTGCGAGTTACTAGTGCACTTATCATACTATATTGTCTAAAAGACATACAAATAGCTAACATTTCGTCGTTTATGGAACAGTTTTCAAAGGTCAATTAATTCCAAGTACGTCGCTGTAATAAAATTGAAAACTCGCCAATATTTTTGTTGATGCAAAAACCGTTGCACTTTGCAATCCGTAATAGCACAAACTATGCTCGTTAATCATATAAGCTCACTGTCATAAGCCAACAATTGATGTAAAAGACAATACAAGCATAAAATAGTCATTCAAATGTGAACCATAACAAAGAAATTGAAGTAGACACTAGAAAATAAAACTAGTAAATATTGTTAATTGTAAGACAAGTCTTTCTTTACCCATTTGCAATTCCAATAAATCTCTTAAGTTCAAATTCGATTCGGAATATAAACATATGAACGTAATTTACACAGTTTTTTGTGTAAAACACTTCTCTCTAGCATGCTAGTTTAATATAAAAATATACATGTTTTTTCATTTCTCCAAATTTTGTGAAAAAGTTCAAGTACAACCCTAAGCCACACTGATCAATCGTTATTTATATATTGTGCTGTAAACCGCAAGTTTCCTTGTTATAATTTCTCGGAAATATATCTTGAAAGGTTTACTTCGTCATTCCTTTTCTTGGGCGGAGAGTTTAATGTGTATCTAATTGTTTAACCAATGAAAATTGAGTTGATTGAGCCTCGCTTTTGTTATATTAATATATTCGCGATTTCTTTAATAATGTTAATTCAGTCTCCGTATGGACACACAAGGAGCACGATGTAAATGAGTAAATCAAGGAATAAAGGCGATTCAAGCCAAGAAGGAGCAGTGAGCGTAATGTATCGTTTCAAGTATCGTTTCAATAATCTTTTATTACTTTTAATATATATATAAATATGTATATCTATATTATTAATGAATATGTATTAGATAAAATAAACATATAAATTGAACAGACTGCATATCATTCAGTCGCAAAGTGTCGGTCCGTTTGAGCGCGTTCAACCCACTCCCATAGGGTCTTGGTGGAAACCCTATAAACAAAAAGTGGTAAACAACATAATGGTGAAGATGCGAGCTTTGTAACAGTTTGATGTATTTTCTGTTCATTTTTTCGGCACTTTTTTTAGCTTTAAATGCGTGACATATCGTCATTGCGTTTATGTTAAGCAATTTTAAAGTTAAATGCTCCGAAGGAGGAAGAGATACAAGAGAAATGTTTTAAAATGGTAAAACAAAAAAACATATGAAGATGTTTATCAAGAATAAAATCATTATTTGTCAACATGCTTTCTTTCAAACAGAACACCAAAACGGTGTGCCTGTCTTCAGCAAGGGGGAAATCCGGAGAAAATCCCTCATTTAAAAAAATGATGACTGTCATAACACGTTGAAATTTACAGAGATCTGAAAAATATACTTTGTTAATAAATTGTTTATATGCATGTCATTTATATATGCAAACAATGTTATATACTATTATATATTTTAAAAAACAATTGTAATTTCGAAATAATTGTTAATATTTTCTTCGTTAATCTAAAATCGCATTATAAATAATTAAAAGTCCAATATAATGTAAATTTCATAAATCTTATGATTTAATTTTTAAACTAATATATATTCATATACTAATATATATATATATTTAATAAGCATATATTCAGCGTAGTTATATACCGGTTATTAAAGTGATCTGTATAATTCATACGTCATCATAGAAACGGCTAAGATTGACCTTACTCATGAAAGTACTGTGGTTCTAGCTATCGCTGCATAGAACGGCGAAGTTATTGACTAATTATCAAAGTGATCCGTATAATTATCATATGTCATCTCAGAAATGGCTATAATTGACATTGCTCTTGAAAGTAAAATGGTAAAAACTACTGCTGAATTAAATATGTTTTTTTTTTATAATGTGCGAAAAAAACTCAATATTGAAGGGAATTTATAAAGCAGAATCATGTAGTTAAAGTGGTATTTATAGACAACGCTATGTTTGAAAAAATATTCAAACAGGGGTTTCCCACATATGTAAGTGCTTTTAATGAAGAAACGACTTTCATTGATTAAATAGAAGGTCCGGAAATGGTGTTCACATTTAGTGTTTTAAAATTTCAAAATCCTTTTTGCAGATATCAAAAATAAAGATGGGTAGAGGACTTTTCTTTCTAACCCCATTATATACACTAGAGTGGAAAAGGGTCAGTTGTGAGGCATTGATTGAAATTTGAAAAGGAGCCGAACCTCTTTCCCTTAGAAAAGGGTAAAATGAAAAGAATGTATGTTAAAATATTTGTGCCATATATTCATGAGCAAATTTCTGAAAATTAGAAAATAAGCATATACTGAAAATACACTAAATCTTGTCAATATGATATTATGACTCAAATACGTCAAGCTAACTGTGGTTTTTAACCATGTCAGTAGGCATAGGAAAGTCGAGATAAACAAAACAAATATATCTTATATATCACTTATTAGTCAGGAAAGTGTACCTATATTGCTTTATGTAAAGGACCCAGCACATGGTCGGCCGACACAGGAAATGAGTGGATGATTAACATATCCCATGATAGAAGTTTTTGAAAATGATCACTAACACCTGTTTTATCCTGTTTCAGATCATAGGAATTCAGCGAAAATATGTTTAGGTTAAAAAATTAGCGGTAACTCAAGCAAATGACTCGCCACTAACTTCCCATATCTTAGGTTCAAACTCATCAATATTCGATGTCATCCCGTTTCTTAAAAACCAAGAAATATCCATATCTTGTGATGCTGTGGTTTCCGTATTCCCAGAAAACTGAATTATATTCGAAAAGAGACGACCCTTATATTTTAAACATTTTCTTACAAATAAAAAGCCATGCAAAAAGTATGCATACAGAATATGTATACTCTTGGGTGGCTGGATAGATTTTGAAAACAAAAGAATAAACTGAATTACAATATCGAATGCACATCATAGTGCTTATATGGTGTTCCCACCATATATAAAGTGCTGATCCATTAAAACACACACCCTTACAATACTTTTACCCCTATCAAAGCCCTTTAATTGCCACTCGCTGCTTCAACCAGATGCCCGTGACGTCATTACAACTTATCGCGACGCGAGCGATACCGAGGCGCAAAAAACAAAATTGGAGCCTGGATTCTAAATTTCATGTGCCTTCAGACAGGCCCAATGAGTGTATTTAAAGACTGTGATAGATAAAATAATAATGATAAAATAGTGATAAAAGACATTCGACCTATGAAGAATATTCAGTTTAAATATAATTTATAATGACGTTTTTTTTTATTTAAGTGACCTGTTTATTGATATTATCATTAATTAAAGTATCATTAATAAGTGTACATTATATTATATCCATTTGTATATTACATTTATATTATATACACTATATAAACAGCGTTCGGATGCTCTTACACTTGATGGACTAGTTTTCTTATTTGTGTAATTTAAAAAAAAGTGCCGATGCATCTTACAAAGAGATTGCATTTGTTTGTATCGGAACATACTTGTGTGTATATATATTTCAAACAGTTACATTATCTGCCGGGTAATGCGTTTTATTGGATGTGATATGTGGGGTGAGCTTTCGGTTAGATTTCTTTATAATAAGTATTTAAAATAGAGCGCCAGTTATATCGATGTCTTGAGTGGAAGAATAAAAAGAGTACACAGTAACTGATCACCATGTGCTTAGCTAAAAAAACTGGAGTCGCAAGGTCAAATGCAACACTGCATAGCTCAGAGTTGTGTTTGCAGCCGTGTTGCGCTTCGCTAAAAATAAAAAGCGGAGACCGAATATTTGGTATGTGTGTGCAAAAAGCCTGTGCATTCACTAAAACGGAGACATATATTAATCATTGTGCTCTGTTATAAGCTGAACGATGAGGGAAGATAACTTAAAATCACACCACTTGTTCCATTTATAGAATGTGTTGCTTATATTTACATTCAATACAAACTGTATGGAAATGTAACCATATACATGTATGTTCAATATCTGTTGCACTATATAATAAATAATAATCTATTTATACCATTATATTTAACCATTTACTATATTAAAAGCCATATTATATGTTTTATTGATAAAGCTATTGATATTATATGAAAGGAAAGGCTTGATTATATTAATGTTTTAATTGTGTAACCTCATCAAATATGATTATTTAATATATTAACAAATTCAACCTTTCGCTTAAACGAGGGAAGGATGCTGTAAACCGGAAGTTTCCTTGTTGTAATTTCTCGGAACTATATCTTGAAAGGTTTATTTCGTCATTACTTTTCTTGGGCGGAGAGTTTAATGTGGAGTCTAATTGTTTAACCAATGAAAATTGAGTTGATTGAGCCTCGCTTTTGTTATATTAATATATTCGCGATTTCTTTAATAATTTTAATTCAGTCTCCGTATGGACACACAAGGAGCAAGATGTAAATCAGTAAATGAAGAAATAAAGGCGATTTCAGCCAAGAAGGAGCAGTGACCGTAGTGTGACAAGTTTCGTTTTAATTATCTTTTATTACTTTTGATATATATATATAAATATGTATATCTATATTATTAATGAATATATATTAGATGAAATAGACATATAAATTGAACAGACTGCATATCATTCAGTCGCAAAGTGTCGGTCCGTTTGAGCTCGTTTACCCCACCCCCATATGGTCGTGATGGAAACCCTATAAACAAAAAGTGTAAACAACATATTGCATCAAGATGTTATGTGCTATTTACTTGTTAATGCAGACAATTGACACTCGTTTTATTTCAATCACAAATCGTATTTTCATAGTTTTGTACTTCATTGGTTTCAATGCAGTCATCTCCAGATCAGTTTTCTATTATCGATATCGTCATCTTGGTTAGAAATTAAAAGAAACACGTGTCACATTACATAAACTGGTCCATCTCTGTGTCTGCTTGATCATTGTCAGTCAAACGCTTAGCTTCAATCTGTTTAAAACAAAATGCTTATTAATAGATATGTGGGTAAAACATAATACCACCATTCCGTTCTTTAAACTAGACCAATGGCCTTAGAACGCACCCATTTTTATTCATGCCAAAATTACTCATTTATGAAAAGGTTTACCTTACACTTTCATCATGGTATTCTTTGTTTATAAGAGTTTCGCGAAACACCGGTAATGTTATCTGAGAAATCTGAGCTGATTGTTAAATTGTGCCAACAAGCTTCCTACTAGATACAAATATTTTGTATGGAAGATATTAATAAACTGGAGTAAATAATTTTGGGCAAATGAACATGTGTTTTTGCTACGAGAAAATATAACATGGAGCTATTAATAGATAATACATATACATATGTATAATATCCGTCATAATTTCCATAGGATCCATATGGTGAGAAAGGTGATCTAGGATGTGCTTTAAAAAGTACATCATGACAATATAAAAATGGAAAAATAATCATTTGATGCCTAATTTTGTGTTTAGATGGGATAAAAAGTGATATAGTGCTCTAATTTCTTAACTAAAATAATATGCTGATAAAAGCAATATCAATAAATTGACTTATTTATCACGATTTGCTTCAACGAAGGGTCTGTGTGGTGAATTGTATGAAATATGTTCATTCACATTGTTAAATAGCTGAGATCATCAAGCGGTGTCGTGTGTATTACTCTTTCACAGCAGGCAAATAGAGATATACCCATTCCCCATGCTTGCGTTTTGTTTTGATGAGGTCATCGCTATATTTGTTTATGGTCTCGGAATTGCAGCGGTAAGAAATCCGGAGGAAAGCAAACTGCTTTGCCATAACATCAACAAAATATTAGCTGATATACTGTATGACGCATATAACGAAAGTGATTGAAAAGAAAAGGCAACGGCTCCTATAAGTCTTTGTGTAGAGCTGGAAAAATATACTTTTAAGGTAATGTTATTCTATTTACCACCAGTGTTGCACCGGTGCTTAAAAAGTTTATCATTCTTATTTAATACTATCTTAGATGCAATCATATATAGATATACATATCCAATGAATGAAAACTGTCCATGCACAGATGAACAATCCAGTGCCAATGGTATAGATCATAAGAGCGAACGGGAGCAACCATTACATTTTATATAACATATACGAAGGAACATAGGGGACTCTCACGTCGGATAAGGGGGGTGTTGGTATCTAAATCCATGTCTGCTTACCGCATACTATTGCAACATCTTCGCTATTGCTACAATCGTGTCTTCCCCAGTTGCTATGCTGGCATTCATGCAGTGTCGCTTCATTCCCAACGCAAGCCATTTTGTCGAGCCAAATCGGGCCTGAGCCAGTTAATGTACCATTTATTTGTCCACCACTTTCATATATAAAAATGGATAGAACGTGAATCACTATGTATCATATAGGGTATTTTATTGTCTTGGAATATTTGTTCCAAAAATGAAATAGAATTCAACATTTTATTGACAAAGTATCAAATATGATTATGTAGCCTCGACGAACGACGTATATTTAATCCTGAATGTCCATTGAGTACTAAGCAATAGAAGCTTATTGTATAAATAGTGCATAGCAAAGGTCATTTCGCATTTAAATCAAATCGTTTTTTAAAGTAATCTCGTAAAGGGAGGTGTCTGGCCAAGAGGGTAGTAGTTAATGGTTACCGTAATACCTAAATGATCATATAGCATTCACACGCCATTCATAATTACCTCCTTCCTAGTTGTCTACATGCAACATTGGCATCTTTTTCATCAAAATCGTCGTCACATTCATCCTCATACAGTATCTCAACTCTCCCACTGTTTAACGGTCGTTTTAGTCGCGTAATCCCGCTAAAATTGAGTAGAATACGTCGATCTGTTTATCAAGGCACACGCTTGCGCGCACCATTGCTGCGAGGCTTGGGCGTGGAAATCGACCATCAGGTTGTCTTAGACATGCGGAAAAGTGTTTTCTTCTTGATGGAAAACGAAACTACGGATTTAACAAAGGTTCATTGAATGTGACTTTTTGATCAATATCGTGTTTCGAAGTAACCAGAAAATAAGCCAAACGTAATTTCCAAAACGGTTGTAAACCCATTAGTGTAGCATTACAAAACCCGTGATGGCATCATTTGACATTTTCAAACAGTTGTTTTGAACAATTGTACTACAGCTGGCACTTCCGGTGCCTAGCACTTGAACATTCGCAAGATACTTTGAGAACTCGAGCGATCGCCGCAACTGGCTTGAATGTTCAAATATGCACCTAAAGAGTCCAAATGTACCAATTCCTTTTTAAAATATTTCTGGCAATATAGTTCAAACATCCATGAAAATGCATATTTGAGGGTTTGTTACTCGCTATTTCGTTCGTTCATTTTCAAGAGTTCGCCGAATCGTCGATAGCAAATATAGAGTCGTTAAAACTTATTAAATAAACTCACATTATGAGCTGTTTGATTTGGTACATAATTGATAAAAATCGACCAAGTATTATTGAAGTTACAGAGATTTGAACAACCGGACACTTCTTTTGTTGTCGAGTATATAAATGATTAAAACAATTTAGCAACGTTTTGCAATTCAATTGATATCACTTCATCACTTCATGATCTGATTACAGTTTATCGATATAGTAATTATTTCAATCGTTAGTCTATATATAACTTTTTTAATTAGTGAATTTAGTTCACTCAGCAAGAGATAGAGCAATGTCAGTAGGTATCGGGCTAAAATATAGAGCGTTTGCCGTTTTGTGGCATTTGATTTCGCCCTCGGTATGTTTTAGGTGATCATTATAGACTATCAATCCTTTTTTGATTGGACTAAACATAAGTAAACAGTTATTACAATACAATACATTTATTGAAAAAAAATGTTAGCAAACAAGAAATTTGGTCTTCTTTGACGCACAGTAGGATATTTTTATTACCGGTTTGTTGCGTGGTTGTGGTTTGTTTTTGCATAGGTCTTTGCATCACCGCAAATACGATTGAAACCCCTATTGAAAGTAGAAGACCGGATCCGAGACATATACAAACGATTAATAGTTTGTGTTTGCAGAACTTGTCTCGCCATGTAGTTGTTTCTAAATAAGTAAAAATACATATATATCATTAAAAGCATTGAATATATAAAGAATCAAAAATGGTCACTCAATTAAAATTTTCATTAATTGTGTTTATGTGTATATATTTATTTGCGACATAATACAAATAAATTGACAGGTGTATGTTTTCACCTGAATCATTGTGTGAATCCTACTAATTGTAAACAATTAAATAAATGCAAAACCTAATTTTTAAAAACTGATAATTTGAACATAAAACCACTTGATTCTTTGAAATATACAGTAAATAATCAAATTCTGTCCAATGAATTTTACAAAAAGGTGTTCCTATTTTTGTAGCTAGCTGGCCCCATTGGGCTCATATAGATAGCTAGAATCCGAAGAGGAACACATTTCTTGAAAAAAAATGAAAATAGTTCAACTGGTATATATGACCAAATTTAAGTTGTAGTTTAATTCAATATGCCTAGCTACATATATCTGAATAAGGTTATACCCGAAATTCCCGAACGTATTAGTAAAAATCGACAAAAGTCTAAAAAGGTGTTCCTTAACTTCCTGTAGCCAGAAGGTCATTTTCAAAAGTGTGTAGCTAGATGAAATGTGAAATGGAACACCTTTTTGAGGAACTCCTCGTGGGGTGCTCTTCAAACTGGGCCAAAATAGGTGCGTGGGTCAAAAACGAATTTCAAAAACATCCCACTCGGCAAACAACGTTCTCGATCCGGGCGTCTGAGAACATATGTCAGGCAAAGATCAACATGAACCCAACAGATAAGAGCACCTCACGAGCTGTTCCTCACAAAAAGGTGTTCCTAGCGAGTCCCAGCTGGCTTGGAGTTTTGAGGAATTTCTTTCTAGCTTGGAGATTCAAGCATTTTGAGGAACACCATTGTTTATAATGTCTTTACTTGGTAATCATTATTGAGCATAGGTAATTGCAAATTAGCTGTAATTGCTTGCAATTGCATTATAACCTGTTATTTGTTATTTATGACAGGGGATTCAAAATATCAATGTTCAAAAATATTATTGTGCTGTTGCTCGTCTTAGTTGCTCGTTGTTTTAAGGTGATTATACAACTTCTGAAAACTGTGTCGTGGGGTGTCCTTCAACAGAGAATATCAATAAGGATATATAGTAGTTGCGACAAAGGAATTAAGTGGGACGTGGCTTCGCTGAATGGATTTTATAAAAGTTATAATTACCAGCTTGACGTGGCCATTGTATCCCACGTGGACTCAAAGGCGTGTACATTTCAATCGCCTCGCCTTTAGCACAATCACATTTCATTGGCGCATTTACATTCAACTCCAGATTTGGCTTTTTATGGGCGTTCTCTGTGCTTAGTTCATGACGGATACCAATATAATCATAATCGGTTGGTTTGTCCGATTCCATGTCATATGGCATCGCATAGATGCCTTCACTGTCCATTGTCATTTCGTCAACGAAATCATATTCTACGTGGTTCTCACAATCGACATTAGATGGTCCATTTGATGCACCTTTCTTCATAATTTCAGTTTGTGTGGTATCATTGGTTTTAATGTTATCGGTTGTTTTTATATTGTGATTTGTTTCAAAATCAGTTTGAGTTTCAATGACGTTCGGTTGTATTGATGGATTCACTTTCATGGTTTAGGAGATCTATCCACTGATTAGTTTTCCAATTATATCTATCCTTAACATTTGTTTAGAAAATAGCGATTGTTGATTAGCTTTGGTGAGTACTGCCCAACATGCAATATGAGTGCATTCATGTAATTTGTCTTAAAATATATATATATTCTATGTTGTTGATATACAGTTTGAATATATCATATATATGGCAAATAAACCAATTTAACTCTTTGATATATATCAGGTGTACGTTTTCTAACTAATCAGATCATACTTTTTAAATCAGTCATAATGTAATTGAAAATAAAAGTGAATCGCACTAACACGTGTTAATTCTTAACCAGGAACTTTTTTATGAGTTCAGTAAAATTGCGCATTTCGTGCTCACAAATATAGTGGTTGATGACATCATTATTATAAGTTCACTTTTTCAAAAATAAAGGTATTATTATAATATTATCTGCCAGAGGGGAAATGATTTTCTATGACAGTTTGATGATGGTTTGCATTTCACAACCTTTGTCAAATCTAGTAAATAGAGGCAAAACGTATAGCAAGAGGATGTCTTTATACATGACGGAATTGTGATAGCTTCCCTGCAAAACAAGTAATGGACAGCTGCCTAATTTGTTTTTACATAGAAATATACATACGTGTTCATACATTTCAATAAATGATAATTATCATTGGTTCAAAAGGAATCATGAGGTTCACCCGCAACTTGGGCACTGTTGTGGCACTGACGCAGGCGCGGATTCAGAAAAAAAACTTTGAACCTTGGGGCGCCAACAGCATAAATTATCAGACTGAAAAGGGGTGCGCAAACGTTTTTGTTCTGGTATTACATGTCAGGGCGAACAGGGGGCGAGGGCCGGGCGCGCCCCCTCTAAATCCGCGCCTGCTGCGTCTAAAGTTCTTTTCTTCGTCGATTTTGGTCAGGGAAGGAAGGAATACTCGTTTGACGGTTGTATAATTATTGTTTTACAAAAATTGATATTTCAAAGTAATTTGAAGCAGGATTCCAACGCATTAACTTGGAATGCGACTGCAAACCCATTTGACAGTTTTTTTTCTTTTATATTGTTTAAAAAGAAAACCAACATTGTTTTTTTTTTTTTTTTTTTTTTC
>LQRL01114004.1:0-10629 GCA_001703475.1 Hydroides elegans
TATAAATATTCAGTTAAACATACATATAAAAGAGTATTTTTTAAATTTATCTTCGGAGTGGTTCAATTTCAATTTACCAATTCAGTACAATCCATGCCAGGATTAGGTGCACAGCAGGAACCGCTTGGACAAGAGGTCAGTTGACGCCACTGACCATAGTACGCTCTGTCCACGGTTATGTTGCCACCATTTGGACAGGAAAGAGTCAGTACATCTTCCAGGTAGCCAAATGATTGATATTGAGCTATTAATAAAATATAATTGTATCTGATGTATTTTCTTGAAATGACAATAATGATGATTTATAGACTAACATATATGTGAATTGCAATTGATTGGTGCATTAAAAAGGGGTCAGAACTCGTTTCATAACATCACTAATTGATACTATGTAGTTCAGCTTATAGGATATTTTGTAGGATCTCCAGAAGGGCACACCCTTCGATTAACCCTTTGATTGTACACAACCAATAGATAAGCTGAAATCTAATAAAATTTGAATTGTATACCCCTGACTTCTGGTGTAGCTAATTTTGTTGGTAGAGCATCATTGACTACAATTCTATGTTTCATTTCAGTAATCAATTCGTCTTGCTCCAATCCTTTCCTCTGCAGTGATTCAATGACGGCATCCTGTTCTCTGGAATTCCTCTGCAGGATGTCAATGACTTCATCTTGCTTTGCCACCTTTTCAATCAGGTATATAACCTGGTCTTGAATATTCACATCCACGTCAACCTGAAGCAAGTTAAGAAGTATAGAAACATTATTATCTATCATTGATAAACGATATGTGTGTATTTAACTACTTTTGTCATTGGTTGTATTTAATTTTACCATATTATTTTGTAATGTACATGGAAACGCCAACACACATTACTGAATTTTGACGGTTGCTTGTCATACTAAGAAATACAATGTTTACCTGAGTTGCACATACGATATAAGTTAAATATTGCAGAAAAAGCAAAGTAAAAATCATCGTTTTATCAGATAAAGCTGACATAACTGTGTTCTGTATTAAATACTGTTCGTGTAATTTTATGCAATGCTTATGGTTAGATATTTTAAGTGTAATGAAATTCAAGTGGTGATGTGGCAAGTTATCATAATTGTGTTCATCGGACAGGATAAACATATGCTCTTTCTCACATATATACTTGATGTAAGGTTCTGAGTACATTGGGATGTTTTAAGTGCACAGAAAGGATTGTGTTTTGTATTAATGATTGAACAAATGTAACGATTATATTTCATAAATTATAATTTCATAATAGTTATTCATAATTTAAACCAAACAAAAAATATTTTGTTCTCGACACACATTCAATTGGAAACCCATACACAGCAAATATTGAGTGGTTAAATAGGTTAACAGTAACATCCCATATCTGTTTATTAAAATAATGAATATGTCAGTTCTCATTAAATCTAACACATTTATATAACCAGACATTGCAACAGATGTAAACTGAATATTTAATTAAAGATATGTTTTACACTACGCATGAATATTTGTATGATAACATAATATGCGATCCTGAGTCACCTCAATCCTATGCCTCTCATCTAATGATTGGTTGTGGATAGCATCGATGGCCGTGTGTATTTCCTGAAAATAACAACTTGCATATGGTCTTAACATGTTCTTGTGTACATGTTTATCACAAAAATTATCGTTCAAAGTACGACTATAATAATAATAAATAATATAATAATAATAATAATAAAAGTGAGATTTAACGTGCCCATTTTTAGCACAGGTGCTATTCATAGACACTTACAACAGTTAAAATTTAACCATATACAGTACGTAAAAGATACACACGCAACTAACAATGGCAAGCTATGAGTAGTATTATTGCAATTATTTACATTTTTTCTAGACTTCAAATGCTGTTTTAAAGAGATATGTTTTAACTTTCTTTTTGAATGTGATAAAGTCAGTTTCGGTTTGGATCAGGCTTGGTAGGGCGTTCCATAGCTTGGGTGAGACGACTGAAAATGCACGCTCGCCATACTGTTTGGTCCGGACTTTAGGTACAATCAAAAGCACTTTCGATGATGATCGAAGACATCGAAAGTTCACTTGTCTTTTGATCATATTACACAGATAATCGGGCGCATGTCCATGTAGGATTTTGAAGGTCAATATAATGATTTTGAAGTCTATCCTATATTTGACCGGGAGCCAGTGAAGAGAGCGTAAAATCGGAGTGATGTGATCCGATTTTTTACGATTTGTGACTATTCTCGCGGCCATATTTTGTATTCTTTGAAGCAGGGCTAGCTTTTTTCTTGGAAGCCCAGCTAGGAGAGAGTTTGAGTAGTCTAGCCGCGAAGACACAAGGGCATGAACTAACTTTTCACAAGCAGTTCGAGTGATATACGGCCGAATGGTTCGAATGTTTCTAAGATGATATAGAATAGCTTTGCACCTGTTTTGTATTTCAACATCCAGGCTGAGGTGGCGGTCAAACCAAAACCCCAAACCTTTAGCAGATTCACTAGGCTCAATTAGTGCATCGGCGATCCTAATACTGTCCTGACCGAAACTATCCCTGTGCTTAGGAGGAACGATCACTAACACTTCAGTTTTAGTGTCGTTGAGTTTCAACATGTTTTCGCACATCCAGTCTTTGATGTCCGCAGTCGAGCTCGCTATCTTTGAGAGGGCATTTTGAACCGATTTCCTGTCCGAAAGCGAAAACGATGTATAATTGTTAGAATCATCGGCATATCCGTGAAATGATAAACCATGTTTTCTAGTGATTTGACCGACCGGAAGCGTATATATCTTATAATCTTCGCTCCCCATTACCGAACCCTGTGGTGCTCCGAAACCGAGTGTAATCGTATTAGAGGCGCTCGAACCGATTACTATAACCTGTTGACGTCCGACGTGGTATTGGCGAAACCAGTTTAGGGCCGCGCCTTCGACACCAAGCATGCCGTTTATACGATTCAGTAAAATCGTATGATCTATGGTGTCGAAGGCGGCGGACAGGTCGAGCATGACGAGGACCACACCGTTTTTGTTGTCAAGGGAACGCAGGATGTCATCTTGTACTTTTATGAGCGCTGTTTCCGTGCCATGGTTGGTCCTATAAGCCGATTGAAACTGTTCGTGTAGCGAATTGTTGCACATATGGTCGTTAATTCGCTTTGTTACCGCCTTTTCAATAATTTTGGAAAGAAAAGGAATGTTCGATACCGGACGATAGTTTTTGAGTTCATTACTGTCCAAAGTGTCTTTCTTTAAAAGTGGGCGCACAAGTGCTTTTTTCAGTTCTGAAGGAAATTGACCGGTTACGAGAGACCGATTAACCAGCATTGTTAAATACGGTAAAAGCGACGGTATGCACTTTTTGAGGAGGGCGGTCGGTATAGGATCCAATGTACATGACGCCTTACTAGTCGCCTTGATGATGGCCTCGACTTCTTGCTCCGAGCACGGCTTGAATGTATCTAATGACACATTTGACGCAGGGTCAGGGTGAGCATTTTTGTTGTGGACGGTGTCGTTTAGATCTCGGCGAATTTTCTCAATTTTATTCACAAAAAAACTATTGAATTTCTCGGCTAAATCTAGCTCCGACGTGTGTTCTGGTAGTTTGGAATTTGGCTTTTTGCACATAAGTTCATTAAGAACAGCGAATAATCGTTTTTGGTCTTTTTCACAGTTGTTTATTTTATCCTCGTAATAGTTTTTCTTGGCTCGGTGTAGCGCACTGACGAATTCATTTCGTAGGATTACATATATCTTCTGGGTGTTGCGAATTTCAGCATGTACACGAGGTAAATCTGTGTCGGGTAGGCGGCGTTTGTATAGGGTATTGCGAAGCGATTTCAGTTTCCGTTCGACCTTGCGTTTTTCGCGTTTTTTCGACGATATATCCATATTGTACCAGGCTTTTTTGGGTCTAGATACCACCGTTGTAGTTTTAACGGGTGCGAATTTATCCAAGAGCTGACTTAGAACACTATTGTATTGCTTTACTGCACTTTCAATATCGACCGTGTTGTCTATTTTGAGGGATGAATTCATAATCTCATTTTGAAACAGTTCAGTATCAATATCCTTCAATTTTCTATATTGCACCTCGGTTGTAGGGTATTGGGGTTTTTTGAAGTTCAGAGCCCCCAATATCAGATAATGATCCGATAACAGAAGGCTTACGTCGTCGAGGGTGAACAGGCTGCTATCCGATCTTGTTATAACATAGTCCAGTGTGTGACCTTTGCTATGAGTAGGGCTTTGTATATGTTGGTTGAGGTTCAATGACGATAGCGTCGACGCGAAATCACTGCGTTCTGATCGATTGACCATATCCCAGGGGATGTTGAAGTCACCCAGGAAACACACATTCTCTGCTTTGAGTAAGGCCGTCTCTAAAAGCTCAGTAAATTCTGGCACAAATTGCAATTTTTGAATATTGTTGGTCTTCGACGGTGGGGGACGATATATGATAAAGAACCATACGCTCTCACCATGTATCGATGCGCTAAGAACTTGATATTCAAAGCTGCGAAACGCTTTAAACTGTGCAGACATGTCCAAGAGTTTGATACATTCATTGTAAATGACACCGACGCCCCCTCCACGGGCCCCATTTGGCCTTGGTTTGTGGTGAAATGAATAGCCGGTAGGGGAGGATTGTTTGAAAAATATTTCATCGTGATCATTTTGAATCCAGGTTTCAGTCAAAAACAGTAGGGAAATGCTTTTCTCTATCAAAAGGTCAGAAATCAAGAGACATTTGTTTTTCAACGATTGACTATTGAGAAGCCCAATAGAGAGTCTGTTTTAATTTACATCTTGTAACTTCACAGTAACAAGATTGCTTCGATCAGCTGTTTTTTGTTTACAAATATTGTCCGTAAAACACCGATCAGCTGATTCAAGAATTGGCCCATTGTTCTTTAGAACGGGTACATTCGAACTAAAACCATAGCACAGTAATGGGTCCTTATTTTGAGGTGTCAGTTCAATCAAGTTCCTAAAGTCCACCGAGTTTGTTTTTTGTTTAGAGCCTTCATATCGATTTGTAATTAATCGATTTATCCTTCTAGTCGTGCCCCCTCGCTTTCCGCGAAATGCTTGAAAGCACATGATCAATATGAATGCTAATCCGATACTTAGGTGCACTTGAACTTTCATAACTCTTCCTAAAAATCCTCACAAAGTTTGCTTAAAACATGCTTATTAAAACTTTATTTTGTTTTCAAAATCCTTAAGACAATATCAATAATATTCCTCAGATAAAACACTACACTTTGATGTAAAAATGTCATTGCCATCTATGATCGAACATTTGATATAAGTGTTTAAACTGTTTTATGTCTTTGTTTCACAATTGAAACAACATGTACTTAACATTATACCATTTATGAAATATGTGAAATATCATAAGAAGTTTTCTTATAAGCATTGAATCAAGCTGTTTTTTTTCTTAGCAATGACTTTACAATGCATTAAACATTGATAGGAATAACTCAATTTGTATTATTGTCACTGTATTTCCATGACCATTTTATTTGAACACTTTTTCTCATACTGTTGAATACAATTGTGATTAAGTTTCTTCTATGTGTTGAGGTTCGTCAAAAGTGATTTATTACCATTTTTACTATAAGGCTTTTTTCTATGATGTTAAAGCCCACTTATTGTTGTGGCACTGCTTAAAGCCACCATCGCCATCTATGATCGAACATTTGATATAAGTGTTTAAACTGTTTTATGTCTTTGTTTCACAATTGAAACAACATGTACTTAACATTATACCATTTATGAAATATGTGAAATATCATAAGAAGTTTTCTTATAAGCATTGAATCAAGCTGTTTTTTTTTCTTAGCAATGACTTTACAATGCATTAAACATTGATAGGAATAACTCAATTTGTATTATTGTCACTGTATTTCCATGACCATTTTATTTGAACACTTTTTCTCATACTGTTGAATACAATTGTGATTAAGTTTCTTCTATATGTTGAGGTTCGTCAAAAGTGAATTATTACCATTTTTACTACTGCTGCGATTTAAATCACATATACATACAATGTTAATTCATATCAAAACTAATGCATGGCTAATTATTTTCAATATAAATACGACTGTTTATATTTGTGAGGCACCTCCGATGCCTGACCCCTTTTCTTGTGTGTATTGGACTAACCAATGCTTTCTTTAAATATTTATGCATAAAATCTAGTAAAGTGTTAATTTTACTCGTTTGGCCAATTTCACAGCCTTGATTGAGACCAGGTTTCCGTTTGCTGTGATATTGGCTCGTTGTGTTTTCATCGTGTTTAGAAATTGTTACCACATTGCATTTCCCATGCAATTTACATAAACATAAACAAGTGAAATGATAAATCACCACTTCCGACTACTTTTGACATTTATTCTGTTTTTATTCACTCTTAAAACGGGTTCATTTCAATGATGAGCAAAGTGTTTCTTTGTTCTCTTGTCCTTATTGCAAGGGTATGTTAATCGATTCATATTGTATTTACTGCATTCTTGATTAATATATGTTGTCAAATGTGGGAGATATCATGCTTAAGAAACATGTTTGTATGAACAATCAGAAAGTGCAACCCACGACACAAAATACCATCATTATATAGCTATATGCACACGAAGAACTAATAAATAATTGCTTTTTTAAAAGCCCCTTTTACAGAGAGGTGCAAACATGGCTCAAGCCAGTTGAGATGTTCCCTCCTTTTATAGCCGATTCGGACCATAAAATGAACCCATTTAGTTAAAAGAAATCTTCACATTATTAATCAGACATAACAAGTTTTTTTTCAGAGTTGTAAATAACTCTAACAATTTTTTTTCATAATGTTATCAGTATACATTAACATTATTTATAAATTACTTATCACAAGGCACTTCCTACTTTCTCCAAGTTACAGAGCTTTTTCCCAAATTTACAGCAAGGATCTTTTACAAAGACATTTTTTTCGGAACGGATAGTGCGGTACAATTCAAATAAAAATGTTAATCTTGTTACATATGTGTGTGTTAAAGTTATAAAAAAAGAATAAAGAGGAAAATACTTGATCAAACAGACATTGCTTTACATGTTGTTTTACGCTATTAAAACATCCAATATCTTGGCCTCATTTTGATTAAAGAATATAAACACATGTGAACGCTTAATAAGGTATTGTAACGTTTTAAATACTATTCAAACCTAAATAAAATAACAAAAATATTCTAACACACCTGCGTTGAGCTGAGTCATAAATGAATATTTAAAGAGCATGGTTTGCAGTTTAAACCAATGTCGTTTGATTTTTATTTAGTATAGTTCAAACATTAAGATTATTTGTGATATATAAAACATGATATTGATATACAATTCATGGCAACCCGTTTTCATGCCTTTTGGCATACTTTGTATGAACCCGACACGACTATGGAGAACTGATTAAAGCGTCTTACGTCCCAAGCGTTAAACAGCCCCTAAAGAGCTCGAAACCGTATGTGTTATGTTATATTCCAATTTCACCTCACGAACGAAGCGCATAATTTGTTTATTTGAATTATGCACTTTTCTTTAGGTGAAATTGGTATAAAACATAACAAACACGCTTTCGAGCTTTTTTAGGCCCGTTGAAGGTAAACGCGCCTTTTTACTTGCTACAGGCCTTCTGTATAAAAGTTTTTAGAGGTCAACGAAAAAACATGAAGCTGTCTAGGTGGTCAAGCCAATATTCTGATAAACATGGTGGGCAATGCCAACCGGGAATCTTTTCCCTGTTTTGTTTTCTCTCTTTATTTTTAAATCAATGTATTCATTGTGGGAATTCCGAAGCCCGTCAAGCTTACCAATAATGCACAAGCTTTGGTTGCGTTTTGTTTTTGGTTGCGCATAAGGAATGCATCGGGAAACACGGTTTGATCTGGAAAAAATCCGCCCAATAGAAGCATCCCGTGAGGCCAGGCCCTTAGTTATGTGAACCTCCGATTTCAAAGATGGTGTAAGGTATGATTTATTAGCCGAGACTTTAACTGGGCTAATTAGTTATACCGTAAAAAAAATATACTTATTTTTCTCGGCCTGTAAATCATTGTGAAATTATTATGAATTTGTCGTTTCGGAAAACAACAATGTCGCTCATCAAAATCCTTTGGTTTCGAACTATCATTCATAAGTGATTTTTTTTTCTTTTATGATGCATTGCCCTTTTTATCGAGAAATAAATCTGACTAGTTCCTAGAGTTGTTAATAAAGAAAATGGTTAGACGTTGGTGTAAAGCACTGAAACATATTTTATATATACAAAGGAAACATTTATTTTAAATAACCCTAATTTTATGTTTAAAATGATATATTCTAATAAAATAAACATATGGGTAGATATTGCCTAAATTGAAATTGTAAATTGAACATATATAACATTCCACCTTAAATTATAATATCAGCAAGTATTGATGCCCATAGATAACACCCTTTATAGCTTTATTTGATTATGATAAAGATATGTTTTGACCTAATATGATTATAAATATATATGTTCTGTATATGATTTATGTGGTTTCTGACCTTAACTTTTCAGCATTTTAAGTGAAGATATAAATAACTACGAATGAAAGTTATGTGACAATTATGAGAATTTGACAAATTTTCTTCTATCATAAAATATATTTAGAAGCACAATCGCCCCTGTTACTATTCATAGCGACAAACATGATATAATATACTTTAATTATTAGGTTTAACGCTCATAAATATGTTCAACATGCAATTGACCATATAGCATTACAAAACCTACATTAAAAAGGCTAATTATTTATTTGCCCTACAACAATGGCAGGGTGTATTTTATGAGTTTCGAACCATATCGAAAAAACGACAAATACACTAGATTCTAGCATTGATTTGACCATATTGTAAGACAAAGGCTATATTAAAAAAAAACACAATTAGCCCTAGGCACCGGTTATGAATATTTTATGAGTTTCGTTACATATCACAAAGAACCAAACCCACACCCACTTATTCGTCATATTTCACAATAGTAATATATCACACTACGCAAACACCACATTGCATTTTCTATATAAAAAGAGTGATGTCTGTTATTTTCCCCCATTTACCGATTTCAAATCAAATTTGGATTTTTCCTTTGTCGTTTTTAATTTTGTGTTTTCAAAATGCAGTATTATATTTTAGTTATTTCAACGCTGTTGTCTACATGTATGAGCATAGCGTTGCCTTTATTTGAACCACAAGGTAAGTTGAACCGTTTTGTTATATCCAATTTAATATTTTCACTATTTAGAACGTTTTTATGAGATTATAAAGCTAGTTAAGTAGGAAGATGTGAGAAAATATCCTCCAAACATGATTATTTCCGTTGAAGGAAGAGATAAACGTTAAGTTTGTTATAAGAGCATCGTATTTAGCCAAAAAAAAATTCCATTCAAAATATTGTTAATCTCGCTTAAGATAATAAAATGAGAAATATTTTTTAATGAGAAAAAACTTATATCTTTTCAAAATAAAGTTAAAAACAACGGCATGAAATAGTTACAAGTCGCACGAAATCAATAATCACTTAGGACAACCATATACGGGAAGCTTCAGCGAGCGTTGTTCAATAACAAACCGTGTTGTCAATGTATCCCTTTGTTATTTATTTAGAATAAAGGCTCATTATATGTAACGGGTCATATCACCATTGAAAAAACCTTTAGTTCGGATATTTATGGTATCGCATATATCCTTCATCGATTTATTAATAACTACATCATAAACGGAGAGCTCTTGTAACAGTTATAGGGCCCGGCCTCGTTGAAAGTGTTTTTATTGTTTTTTTTTGTTTCTAAAAAACCTGTCTTCCAATGTTTTTCTCATGTAAAACCGAAATCAACGAGCGTTTATGTAGCTTTCTGAGTTTTCCATAATAAATATTGGAATACATGTTTGTTAGGAAAATAACAAGACAACGCTTCCAATGTGGCAAAAACCTAACCGACAATCTAATCAAACTATCTATTTATTACAGATTGTACCATACCAGGACACGTCTACAATTTCTGTACGATTGAGTGTGAAAAGCCTCATTTTCAAATTATTTAGAATCAATAAATATAATTCAAAGCAAACTATTCATTAATTGAATCGTACAATTCTTTTATCTATGTACTGCATATTGCACAATACCAGGCCAGGTCTAAAATTTATGTACGCTTGAGTGAAAAAGACGTCATTTCACAACTCAATCCGAAACATTTGGCCGGTCCCAAAGGTCGAGATCGAATCAGAGATTATGTTGGGTATTATTTTGTCTACTCCGCGATTGCAATACCCAAGCTTAATCCTAGATTGCTTAAATAATCTTAGATTAATTCAAGATTATTTTCAGTTTCAGACCGTTCGATCAGCTTTAGATATTGGAATCCAGGACTAATCTAAGATTAATTCTCGTGCCTTATGATTATACAAATATTACACTGATAATAGTCTGGTTTTGATCTATTTGAACGTTTGTATTGATTAATAAATCTTAATGTATCCATGCATGGCGTGTTTGACCTTTGTTTTTATATTTGATTGAAATTATCAATGTACTGGCGTATTGCTATAGAGGGGTTGGTAGTCTG
>LQRL01114007.1:0-11507 GCA_001703475.1 Hydroides elegans
AGGGAGGGACAGAGAGAGAGGGGGACGGAGAGAGAGGGAGAGGGAGGGTGGGAGGAAGAGAGAGAGAGAGGGAGGGAGAGGGAAGGAGGGGAAGAGAGAGAGAGAAGAGGGAGGGAGTGAGGGAGGGATGGAGGGATAGAGAAAGAGAGAGAAGGGGAGAGAGGGAGGGAGTTAGTGAGTGATGGAGAGAGTGAGAGAGAGAAGGAGGGAGAGAGGGAGGGAGGGAGAGAGGGAGAGAGAGAGAGATAGATAGATAGAGAGAGAGAGAGAGAGTACGTTGCTCCACTTCTATATGACCAGCGAAAGAGCAAGGTTTTGATAACTATTTTATCATATATACATGTATGGTACAAGCAAATAACTTATTAACCCAGCTTTCGTGAAACGAAAACTGGGTTTGTGAGATCGGTCTGCGTCGTCCGCCGTTAGTTAGTTGTATAGTAAACTTTTTTCATGGAAACCTATCTCCTCCCACAGTTTTGGTGGTAGAGTTTTCAAACTTTAACCCAAGCTCCTTTATGGTACCCTCATACCGACTTGTGCTTTATAGGACGATTGACCCACTTGACTCGCCATGTTGGACTTCGCAAAAACCGCCAATTTGGTATTCTATATAGAGAAAAACTAATTCCTCTCTAACCTATCTTCTCCCACAGTTTTGACAGTAGAGCTTTCAAACTTTAGCCCGTGCTCCTTTATGGTACCCTCATACCGGCTTGTGCTTTATAGGGCGATTGACCCACTTGACTCGCCATGTTGGACTTCGCAAAAACCGCCAATTTGGTCTTTTAAACTGAGAAAAACTAATTCCTCTCTAACCTATCTCCTCCCACAGTTTTGACAGTAGAGCTTTCAAACTTTAATCTAAGATCATTTATGGTACCCTCATACCGGCTTGTGCTTTATAGGACGATTGACCCTCTTGGCTCGCCATGGTGGCCATTTTCGCCAAATTTGGTCTTCTATATAGTAAAAAAAGACTTAAGCCCATTCCGCATGATCATATACCGACTGCTATCGGTAGGATAGGACCTATGGCGTGTATAATAACACGATCAAACCTGCCGTAAGCAGAAAGGTTGGTCATGTGAGGGCTTGTGTCTTGGGTGATTGTGTCATCTGATATCTAATGGTGGACACGCGCATTTTTCTCATTGACACATACCTTCAAGTTATTGATTTTTAGGTATGCTGATTTTATTGTTCGTTTAGATCACAACTGTTACACACCAGGCCGAATAGCTCAGTCAGTCGTGTATCGGCTTCATGATCCAAAGATCGTGGGTTCGATCCTGGATTCAACTCAAAAATATTTTTCCCTCAGAAAATGTCAGAAATAATATTCTCAATTATGGTGCCTAAAGGAAATAATTATATCTTATCTGAAAGTCTTTGATTTGATATAATCGCCGATTCATAATGTACTCACACATATTGTTTATATGTTCATTCATATCGCGTATGGGCCTGTAGATCAGGGATATAGCATCGTAATCATGGTCATAAGGTTGTAGGTTCGGATCCCAGCTTGTACAACTTATACCTTATAATGATGCTTAAATTATGAAAACAATTCTTACAATTCTTATTTATATGCAAATGTTTAAACAAATGGATACCATGACTTTTTTTACCGGCATATGCATTTACACGTACCTGTTATTTTGTCATTAAACAATAAACAAAATTCGCTTGCTAGCACTTTACAGAGGTTATGTCATATCTTTTAACTAAAGCTGGGTCATTGTCCTTGACAATCTTGTTTACATATAAATATTGATGTGGCACGGTTACATGTATGCTCACGTAGTATATATCAAAGAAGAAAAAACGTTATCATCGCAAAGCCTATGACCAGACCGTCGAAAATCGATAGTCCAACATTACAAATTACTTTATTATCAGGTTTGGTTCGTCGAGCCGATCACAAAGACAATTCGCACTAAGGTCGACCCAGAATACTGCATGGATCTAGATGGTAAGCAGATATGATAAGTGTTTAAATTTGATTATATTACTTAAATAGGAATCTTTTAAAGTTTTACTCAACTTGAATTCATCTTAAATCGCAATTTATCTAAAACAAATAGTATAAATAGTACAAAAATAGTAATGAAATCGCTGATTTGAATTACGAAGTTACACCTGTACTAGAGCTACGGTAAATTAAGCTAAGACTGCAATGTAAAAAGTATTTGACCTTTCACTGATCAGACCGCTCTACTACTCATCCTATGAAAATCACTTTTTCTGGAATGCTTATCCATATACCAAAGTTCAGATAGCGATTGCCTGATAAATAAGTCGGTCATAACCAATGCTCTGGATTGATTTCAATCCACGGCGTGATGTATCAGTATCAAATCCTGTTTACACTCCGGAATTCCTGGGTTTAGTTAGATCTACCAGTTTCTTTCAAGAGCAAATTAAAAATATACTATTGCTTCCAATACGGTATGCTTCTAAAGATAATGTATTTAACGATTCGATAAACCTTGTAAAAATAGTTATAAACATTGAATTCATATCATTTAGAGATTAACTTTATCATGTCTATATCACATTTATTTCTTATCTTCTTTTCCTAATCGTCATGTGTTTGGCACTGACCATCCGTTAAGCAGCGCGTTCGCCTTTCGAAAAAAAATATGAACCCTTCCCTCTCGGCAAGGCACGCCCAAATGACGTCCTAAGTACGCCGATGGACGTAAAAGACGTGACCGCGACGTCATAAGCATTTAACATTCGATATGTCTTTTCCTCAACAGATGAGGGAACCCTAGTCGTTAACCCCTACAACGGCAGCGACAACCAGAAATGGAAAGTGGCCGGCGACCGCATCCAGAAATTCATTGACTCGTCACGTGTTCTCGATATCTATGGCAACGAGGAGGACAAGGAGGCGCGTATATGTGAATATGAGTTCCATGGCAACGACAATCAGCTGTGGACATTCGAGCACTTGTGAGTATTTAGGAACCAAATGTTGTTGATGTCTACGTTTAGCTGGTTACGGATTTAGATGGGCGGCCGCTTTGATGTCTTTCTGAAGGTTAAGATGCCCTGCCCGGTCATATTGATCCGCTCACGTCGCCTTTGTTAGATCAACGATTGATATAATTTGATTTATATGATATCATATTTGAATGCTAGGTCCTTGAGATGTATATATTGTCCTAGCAAATATAAAAAAAAACTCCAATGCCAATATTTACCTGTCTTATTGTTAAGTGAATGACCAACATCAAGTAGGTGTAATGTTTCGTATGTTTATTCGATATTTGAACGTTTTTTTTTTTTTCAATAATGTTTAAGCTATCATTTTTTGTAGGGGTCTGTGGTTCCATCTCAGTCTATTTAACACAGTCCCTTTCTTAACTATCAAACCCTTCGAACATACGCTTGTACATACGCTCGCACACGTCTCGATCGCTATAAATTGCCTAAGCTTCAAGCAACCGTGCTTTATTTTCAAAAACGTTTTCGTTTCAAAACAGCGTTTGATATTTTTTACATATTTCTAAGCTTCTTCATGTACATAAAAAATACAATATTTCAGCTACAGTTTACTTGTGCCAAGTATCTTTTCCCGCTTACGATTCATATACAATTCATGACCTTTCTCGTCTCTCGGTGCCACTTTAATCCCAATGAGTAAAGACCGACCGCTCCCAATGCGATCTAAGCGCAGCCGGTGTATTGGAGGGCGCCCAATAATACATATGCATGAATAACTGTATTCTTTTGCTGTAATAAATATATCTTATGCTGACATTTGGATAAGGCACCATTTCTTTTACAGGCAGTGTTAGCGCTTAAATATTAATTTGCACTGGCTGTAAATTTTCAAATTGATGAAAAATATAAACATTTTATTTTGCCAAACCTGGATCAATGCAAATCAAACCAGTTCAAGTGTACATACGATGATAAACTCAACCTTTTATATGCTGACAGTCCAAACAAAACTATTGAACGAAAGAGTACTTTTCATAAGGATGCATTCGTTGGTTGCAATTTTATCGAGCCCTAACTGATTGATGCGTCTAGACGATTTTTCATTATCGCTCAGTAGGGTCTGTACATGTGCCGGGAATATGTGGTCAATATCATTATTCAGATAAAGAAATCGGTAGCTAAGGCAATATTCAATCGAACGATCAAAAGAAAATAAACCTTTATAGTCAATATACATCTCGTATAGTAAATGTTAGTAAATTTCCAAAAACTCAATTGTACATGTACATGTCTGTGTTATACAATTGTAGCTGCAGACAAATTACAAAGAATTGGTGTGCCTTGCACCAATGCGAAACAAGGGTAAAATAAAGAATTTGAAATGACAACGTGGAAACCATGGTCTATATGCAACATAAAACACTATAATGCATTTTAAATGCATATCTGTTATTGTCTTGATGCAATGGTGCAACAAGACCTTCTTATCTGACGTTATTATTTCTATATAGGTCAACATGTAGGCCTGAATTTCTCGGCAGAAATCCGGGTTTCATATTGCTTTCCCTGTATGCTATAAGTTATATGTACCTTCTTAGCCCTGTCGAGTTTTTTTTTATACCAAGTCTTAAATCATGACAGTTTAGGCTCGACGCAATGCCAGGATGTTTTCCGTTATCGTTCCCGTTATTGCCGTCGTGTGAGTTCACCCTTATTCCGGATTTTCATATTTCATGATTTATATGATTTAAATGTATGCAATATTCTATCTCCCAGTGCCGCCGAAATAATCTTTTTTTTTCAGAGTAACCATGCTAAATGTTCATAACATGTGTTTTTTTCCTCTTTAGTCCGGCCGAGTTCTTCTACATCAAGTCCTGTATGAGTGGCCAGTGCCTCGATGTCTGGAAGGCGAGCACGGACGAAGGCGCAAAAATAGTCACGTGGCCACAAAAGGACGAGGTCGAGGATAACCAGTTGTGGTATGAAGACGAATATGGCTATATTAGGTCGAAGCTGAGTAACATGGTCATCGATGGATCGAGTAAGTTTAACAAGGGTCATATATTTAGTTGAATACATATTTAATCTTAAAATTTATAAGGCGACTCAACTTATAATTAAGTATGTGTGAATATATCTCCTAATTGATAATATCCGATGGATTGAGTCATATAGTCATTGATTATTCGTGCACGTTTCCCTGTTTTAAATTGTTATGTCGCTACATATAAATAAAACGAGTGAAAACATCCGTCTATGGCACTGAATTGCACAATCTTTTCGATTAAGTTAAATCAAATCGCAACCTTACGTAGGTTTTAGCAAGATTAAATATTATATCTGTATTTTCATTTATTACCATTCATTCTACCCTCTAAACAGACAAGGAAGAAGGCCTCAAGACCCGTGAACTCAACAACGAGTCCACGCGACAACGCTGGACGCGCCAAGGTGACGAAATCGTCAGAGGAAGTCTTACTATTTGGTTATGATATCTATTATATTTAATCATTCATTCTTCCCTCCAAACAGACAAAGAAGAAGGCCTCAAGACCCGCGAACTCAACAACGAATCCACGCGGCAACGCTGGACGCGCCAAGGCGACGAAATCGTCAACGTTGACCGGCCGGAAGAGGTGCTTGATGTCTACAAATGCAATTGTGATGACGGGGCGAAATGCGTTGCCTATAAGAGGAATGGCGGTGATAATCAGAAGTGGGAGTTTGTGCCATGCGAGTGCGAGTAGATAAATGTAGGGACAATGTGGTGCTAGTTGTATCCCGGGATGGGCGACCGGCTGTATGCCATTTCTGTATATTTTCTATCGCCGTCTCTTCAAAAGATAAAGCAAAGGTAAAATATCGGGACTTTTGGTGCTGGCACACATTTGTTGGTATGGGTACGAGGGAATTGAGTGAGGTTTTGTGAAAATCAAAGAGCGAATGTTTTAAATGGAGCGATTTTACTAACAAATTGGTTAGTCGAGTAGGATAGAGTAAGATATCATAGTCTGATCCAACAATCTGTTGAAATGGATTTATTTTTTGTATATACATTTTTTAAATGTTAAGAGGTAGAGAAGATTAGCGAAAATGGTCACTCGAATATGGTTAATGTGCTTTTGAAATAAGATATTCGATATTGAAATTAATAATAGTGTCACCATATTGCTGAGAATCGTTTCCTATATCAATGTTTTATTGTATGCTGAATAATATGATCTACGCAAATATGTTTTATATTATTGTTTATATTGTTAATATTGAACTAGGAACTAGATCTGTTAAGCGATATGTCCAAAGAATACTCAAAAATTTTATGAAATTGATAAACAATTATAAAACATTTGTCTGTAGTTTTCTTATGATCTGATCTGATCTGTACTGATCATGCAATTAGAAATAAAAACAGGACTTATAGTAACTTTGAATGAAACCATTGAGACAACAGGATGATAGATAGAAAAATCTCTATTCAATGTTCCTGAAGTTTTGCTTTCTCCTGTCCCCGTATGGGTTTTCCACCCACCGATCCCCCAGCTGCGACTGTGAAGAAATATGAAAAAGGAAATCTTTGAAAAGATTTATAAAACAAAATGTTGGCACATGCTGCCATGTAAACTCCAATATTAATAAGGAACATGGTAAGAAACTATTCACGGATTTGTTATAATTTTAGCAAAAATATACACATTTTCAAGGATTAGGTAATCATTTATATAATATTCCAAACTCTGATACATATTTATACAATGTAGATCCTTTTAAAAAGTTATAAGTGGGGATTTAGCTGGATGTGACTACATTTTTGTGTAAATTGAGAAGAGTTATATGCTCTCAAAGAAAAGGAAATTATTTTCATATTAATCTGGAGATGTGATTAACATTACCAGTTTTATCGTCTGATCCGTACAGTCCGTAATGGGGCTCGGTTCCACCATTATAAAGAACAGAACTTAAATCTTCAAGTTTTTGCTGTTTGACATCTGACGAAAATATCAGCAAAGGTAGCATTGAAATCTATTGTTTACTTTATACTATCACATAAGAGCATACTCTAATCGGAATATACGACATAATGCTTCAAAATGGACAGACTTAAGGTGCGCGCCCACTGAGGCGAGAGCGAGAGCTAGAGCAAGAGCGAGAGCTAGAACGAGAGCGAGAGCTAGAGCGAGAGAAAATCGAGCAAACCAAGTAAATTAGCGAGAACAAAAGCGAGAGGTTTTGCGAGAGACTTAAAATTGGTATAAATTAGTTTCATTTTCAAAATATAGTGTTCCCTGACGTAGTGTTATATGAACTTCAACATTTAACAATATGGATATCGGATGCCTTATCAACATCGAGATATTTCGGGATTCCGATAAGATCTTTATGTTTCAAATTCGGTTGCCTATTTCACTTAGTTTTGGAATTCTGCGAAAAATAATAAACATTTTATCGTAGGCATATTATACATGTACTTAAAGATATATCTTTAACATAACCTGTCCCTCGACGCACAGCAATGTGAATATGAATATTGCAAAATATCGATATCGGATGCCTTATCATCATAGAGATATTTCGGGATTCTGATAAAACTTAAATATAATAAAATCCGGCCGTTTTTTTATTCAAAGGCAGACGTAGGAATAATTGAATTTAAAAACATGTTTATATATATATATATTATATGTGTACTGAATATATACTGTGCGTCATTTATCAATACGTAGGCCTATATTGTTTATGTCATTAACCCGATGATAACCCCGGTCCGCTGGGGATTAAAGCAGTCCACGTGTGGTCAGATAACAAATTGCATTATGACAACCCGATAAATAATATTCAAAGTTGATTTATATATAGACTTAACATAGACTCCATCATAATAATGTTCAAGCCTGAAGATACATATAGAAAACTGATAAGCCTGGAAATAATCATGTCAATCGGATAGGATCGTTCATACCACGTAACTTCCAAGTGTGACGTCGCAACGCTATCTCGACGTAACAATAACTTTGTTCCTTTGTCTGCGGAAAGGTCCAACGAGAAACATTAATTGCGCCTATCTAAATTGCATGGCGTTTTGCCAAAAAAAAAAGATTTTCGGAAGTGTGTTTTTAACATATTTATATCTAATGTGCTACATATGTATATGTTTATCCATAATATTAAGATATTCAATATCTCATTCTATCTTTCATTTATCTATCTATTTATGAATCTAGATATGTCTAGTGAAAAAATCTCATACGGCTCAACTTCCAGCCGAACCCAGCGAGAGGAAAAGCGATAGCGAGAGTTTGGTGCATTTGCTCTCGGTCTCGCTCTCGATCTAGCTCTCGCTCTCGCTTTAGTGGGCGCGCATTGGTATAAAATATAGTTGCTCTCGCTCTAGCTCTCGCTCTCACCTCAGTGGGCGCGCACCTTTAAGCTTCTTGAAAAAACATTAAAGTGAATTCATATGATTATGTTAAAATACAATATGAAATTTGTTACAAAACGGTACTTAACATTTCACTTAATGATCATGATAAATACTTTTATAAGGAACTGAGTCAGTACCATCATGCGTGTGCTCAGCGATGTATTCAAGATATTCCCTGAAGTCCTTAAATTGATTATCGATCTCGTGGTCATCATATGCTATAATAAATCATGTCATTCACGCAAATGTAATATATTTAAAACTTGGATTCATTTTATTTGGTTAAGGTGATCCTATTGGTAGTGAAATACCATTAGCTTTTTTGACGAATGAATTTAAACAATCTTTGCTCCTAGTATTGCTCCTAGCATTGGTCCTAGTATTGCTCGTAGCTTATCTCCTAGCACAGTTCTTAGAATGAGTTATAACGTAAATATAAAGCCGATTCTATCTATACACTATATGCTCTCAAAGAAAATGAAATTAAGTTTATATCAATATGGAGATATAATCTGTTATACCGATTTTATCGTCTGATTTATACAGTCCATAACGGGGTTCGGTTCCGCCATTGTAGAGAACAGAAATCAGGTCTGCATGTGATTGTTGTTTGATATCTGACAAAAAAAAACAAAATATCATGAAAGGTAGTATTGAAATCTATAGATAACTCTATGAAATCATTTAAGAGCATACTGTGATGGAAATAAACGACATAATGCTTCATAATGGACAAAATTAAGCTTCTGGAAAACATTTCAATGGATTTAAATGATTATGTTAAACTGCTTTATGCAATTTGCTACATATGTTACTCACCGTTTCACATTATAACTATAATTAATACATAGAGAAAACTACACGAGTGGGTGATCTGGAAATAAAAACTTCACGAGGACACATGTACTTATCGCACGAGCCCGAAAGGCGAGTGCGATGAGTTTTCGGGCTCGTGCGATGAGTACATGGGTCCGAGTGAAGTTTTTATTTCCAGACCACTCACGAGTGTGGGTTTTATTTTTATTTCATGTAAATATTTTCAAAATATGTTTTTAATTTATTAAATAATAATCATAAATTTTCCGTGGTGTCTAATCAAAATATTAACGGGGAACTATCAAACAATGTTTAAAATCATAAATATCGTAAGTTTGCTGGAACACTCTGACGCTGTGTTGACGTTACGTTTCAGCAGGTGGTTTTTGCAAGTAAGCATGACAAAAGCAGGTGACTGCTTTGGCCACTTGTTTATGCTCCTATTGTGACGTAATACTTTGTGTAACATTTACGTAATGTTCCTATACAAATAACTATTATTACGCTACAATAACGTTGTTTTTGCAGTGTTTTACTTTTAAAAGACAATTATCATTTATTTTTCATTTAATAAGGTATTCGCAGCAATTAAAAAAGGTCCACTATATTTCTTTTTGTTATTGCAAAAAAAACTGGTTTTTGCTTGTTTATTTACATAATATTTTACCACGTGGTAAAAGTGCAAACGTACTTCGAGTGACATCCGGATACAAATATGTCATAGTCAGATGCCATACCACATATCCTTATGTTTTATACCAATTCAAAAACCCGAACATGAAATAAATGTATATACCTTTAAAATTTGAGTCAGCAACATCATATTGCTTGTACTCAGGATGTTCCTTGACGTCTTCCAATGGATAATCAATCTCGTAGTCATCATATTCTTGAATAAATAATGTCACTTATAAATTTGGTGAATCATTGGAAGGGGTTTTGTCTATTTTGGGTAAATAAGTTAGATTTATTAGTAATAGGCTGTTACAAATATATTTTACTATATATAACTATTCACTATATGAAAATTAGAATGCTAAGAGCAAGGGGCGATGCTGAAAGCAATGCTAAATTATCTAAGGAGCAAAGAGCAATGTTAAGAACAATGTAAAACAAATATCAATGTTGGGAGCAATGCTTAGAGCACGATGAGAGCAAAGCAAGTATCAATGTTAGGAGTAAAAATCAATGCTATGAGCAATGCTAGGACAATGTTAGGAGCAAAAATCAATATTAGGAGCAATGCTAAGAGCATGCTAGGAGCAAATAGCAATTTTCGGAGCAATGCTTATAGCATGTTATGAGCAAATCGCAATGCTAAGAGCAATGCTAGGGTCAGGGAGCAATGCTAACAAAGCTTTCCAATAATACAAATTCAATGAATATCGAATTAATATTAAGCGCAAAAGAACCAATAAAACCATTCTTCAATTAGTATTGTTTCACGTCTGTCTTATCATGTTTATCATACACTTTACAAGTGAATCATTTCATAATTTTTACGTCAATATTAAAAAAATACGGTTAGTAAACACCTTACTATAATAAAGGACCACCCCCCATCATTAGGCGTTTGTCTTTATATACGGTGAACGAAAATACCGGATTTGCTCTATTTCTGTTTCTACCCTACTAACATTGTTGTTTTGTAATGTTTATGTTCTCTAACGTGGTTTTGTGTCATCTGACATTTCTATGTGTAGCGTCAAGTGTTTTAGCGAAGGAGTTCTTGGCTTAGCTCAGTTCTGCTTACAGCTTCAGCCGCTAACTAGCCAGTAGGCGAAAAGAAGGTCAGGTGTGTAAATGCTTCCTGTCAGTATAACAGCTTCTGCATATGCAAGACTCCTGCAGTGCCTTCCCACGACACACCACGAATACTAGGTATCTTGCGGCCCCAAACTAAACGGTAGGGGATCTCGGAGCAGGTTGGAGCCTCAGAGGTGCAGTGCGCGTGGCCAACTGGCATGTAGACACGCCCTGGCACTCAACAATCCACCCCCAGTGATAGGTAAAATATCACGATAGACTAAATCCTCAGCCCCGTAAGGTAACCGGTCTAAGGGAGACAATCCCGAAAGAAAACTGCAACCGAGCTGGCTCCTGACGTATTAGCATTGCTTCTCCAGATCAATCCAACAGGGTCGAGAGGGAGACACAGGCCTTGGGCAGAGGTGTGTCTCTTAAACAGCCCATGCTTTCTGCAGAAGTACTGTGTGGAGATGATGATGATGATGATGATGATGATGATGATGATGATGATGATGATGATGATGATTATGATGATGGTGATGATGATGATGATGATGATTAT
>LQRL01114007.1:11810-23177 GCA_001703475.1 Hydroides elegans
GTGTTGATGGTGTTGATAATGATGATGATGATGCCTAAATGTTGACATTTACCGCTGTTGCCATCTTGCATAGTATGCATAAAAAGCAATATGTCAACCCATTTCAATTTCGGCTCCACACCTTACTTTAAATCTTAAACAATAAAAAAAGTGAAAAAAAAACATTATAGCATAGTATTCTATAATCATGAGCAGAAAATTCATATGATAAAAAATAAAAGCCTTTGTTTTCACAAATAGTATGTTTCTCTATATCATTTGTTTAGAAACATTAATAATATCGATAGATGACTGAACATTTTCAAGGGATCGAAGTGGTAGGGGCAAGAATAGTATTATTTCTTGAAATAATCAACAATCACGACTAACTTACTTACCATTAGCCATCCTATTTGATGATACGATTTTCGGCATCGCTACTGCTATCTTCTTTTCATAAATGTTTCGTGTCTTCTTGGCTGAGAAATAATAGAAATAAATGTATACAACAATTTTTGTTCAAACTATGTAAATACAAATAGAAGTAGAGATAAAATCTGTTATTAACCTGAATGTGGAAATTGTTTATAGGAAACCTTTAGGCTTTCATTGTGAAAACCGACTACCGAGTATGCTCACAAACCTGCCTATAATGGTTTATATAATGGGACACTCTACTTACGTATCTTTTATAAACTTTTTATTTCGATATGTTTTACAATAGCAAACCAAGTGAATAATATCAATTGCGATTGCAAAATTTACACTTATTAAAATAAAATGGGAACACCACTTAGCTCGTACTTTCATATATTAAAAACGATTGTCTTGCGAAATAATCTTATACTCGAACACTTATGCTCGATTTTTTATACTTAACAAGTAACGTCGTGTAAATAAACACATTTGTCTAACCTTCAAGTTACTAACCTTTTCCATACAGCACCCGACTGAGCAAATTTTCCCTTAATTCAGTCATTTTACTCCATCCTTCTCAATACAAGATATTTTTGGAACAATAAAACAAAGAACCAAAGATTATTTGTGGGTTGTTTTACTGGACAAAACTTATCATATATGATGGTTTCGAGTAAAAAATATCAGGATGTGACTATCTCACTAATGAAAATTATTGGATGCTTTAAACACTTCTTTATTGGTTAGAAACTAAAATGACATATTATCCCGTAATACGCTAATCATACTTTTGAATCTAGCGAATATATTGTAACTTGCTTCCTTACCTATACCACCGGGGTTTCTCTGTAACATGAGTTATGGAAATGCATTAAAGTTGTTTTTAATGAATTGAAACTAGTATAAAACTGAATAAAGCGCACCATATCCTTGACTACCTAACAGCTTGATCAATATGCAAAGATTTTAAAATTTCAGATAAGGTATAAATCAAACAATAAGTCACAAGAGGCATTGAACAGGCAATGGTCTAAAGCAACCACATCAATATTTATCTGATCTAAAATTATATCATATAATCAATTTTCTATGATTGTTATTCATTTTAAGCTAAAACAAAATATTTAACCTGGCCAACGCAGCATAGAGGACTAAGTAGCACACTTGCCAATAATACAATCGATTGCATATCTAAGAGCTGAAAAATAATAAACGAAGACTTTTATTGCTATATGTTGAATTAAATGTTTACATAATTTCATACATTATGCTAATTATTATTAACTATTTACTATCTAAATATTATTTATTACCAAGTAAATAATATATTATGTTACAGTTATGTAACAGTTGTTTTCCATTCCTATTGCGCTATCTGGCAATAGTCATGAGCGGCACAGATATGTGATATAACATGTCTTATAGATAGTAAGCTAATTTAATTCACTTAGCTGCTCAAATGCAAGAGACATAATATTATTCTTACAAACTTTTTATAATATCTTGTGAGCAAATATTTTAACACATGATTATATATCTCAATATTGCCATTTGCATATTTGACATGCATACGTAATTTCTGTCTAAATGGCATATTTGTGTATAAAGTTAGATACAACATATGGCCCCAATTAATTATGCATAAATTAAAAAATATACATTTCAAACACTATTTAAAAACAACTATGTTTGTTTTAATATAAAACCTCAGATCGATCAACTGGAAACGGTTAATCACACACAAGTACAATATGGTATAATCGTGTTTTTTTCTAAAGTGTATTTTCAGGCATTCTTTACATAATTGTTGGTTCTCAAATCTGTTTCACTTATTAAAATGCTTTAGAATAAATATGTTTATTTATGATTTATCATGAGTCTTCTTACCATGTGTACCCTTAGGGAGCGATTACATAACATTTGCAAGTAGCAATGTCTATCCGTCTTACTGTTAGTGATTGACTAGCGATTGGGTCTTTAAATTGTGATTTAATTTGACACCATTGGCACACATTATAATTCAATTTGCACCCAATTTGGCATTAAATTTATGTGTAACACTAAATATTTTGTGAACAATTGTTATAAACATATACCTATACTTGTTTGTGTTAAAATATTTATAAACATTGAAAGGACCCAAAACGGAGACAAAACTATTTTTTAATCTCTTATCTCAGCGTAAAAATGTGAAGTTCTGTTAAGTTTATGCAAACACAATAATACAATCTAGATCATCCGATGAGAAAAATAATCAAAATATAATAGTGAACTCATTATTTACCAAAGAATCTAAAATAAAAGGGTCTCTTTACCTTACTACTATGATATTTTGACCCGAACGTCAGATAGTTTAACCACATGAATTAATATGATTGCAGTAAATGAACTACATAAACCATAACGTGCAAGTTACATTAGTTAACATGTGCAAACAAACACAATTCAAACACTACAATATGTGTTTATGCATGTATATTTAATGATTGCACGATTTTAGATAATAACATCGAAAGCTGAATCACTAAATATATATTTTATTTTAATAGCACATTACTTCTTTAGATATTATCTGCACTTACGATCCAATTTGTAACTTGCGATCCAAATTGTACGGAACGATATATACCAGACAAGCGATTATTATACAAAATGATCATAAAACATTACTGTGTTCGTTATTAGATGCACTATTATACAGCCAAAATTTAATAATATCGCTCAAGCGTCAACACGTTTCTCCAATGAAGAACAGATTAAATATTACTGTTGCTATGAATCAATGCATTGATGTAGTAGCTTAGACCTTGGTTGAATAAAATTAGCGATTTCTATTTATGCTCTTTTCTTTATGATAATTTAAGATTATTTCTAGTAATCTGCTGCTTGCGATTTCATGCATAAATGATCACATAGATGCGGTGTACAAAAGCTAAGAACCTGTTCAGAACCTAATGCTAAAGTTTTCTTGAGGAAATCATAGATGGTTTCGCACGTAGCGCGGTCTGATTAGTTTCCGACAGTGACTATTGTTATTATTGCCTGTGCTGGCAAAACAATGAAGGGTAAATAGAATGGTCAAGTATTAAAATGCTAAGATCGTTAGTACATTAACACGGTCACTTAGGACATTTTTAAATTGCTCCTAGTGATAATAGTTAAGAATATGGCGTAAAAACACGAGTCAATGCAACTGCGGTGACGGGTCAAAATGCGTGGCTAATAAGTCGTGCAATGGGGGTGATAATCAGAAGTGGGAGTTTGTGCCATGCGAGTGCGAGTAGTTATGTTTAGAAATTATTTGGTGCTGGTTTTTGCTGATTTTTTTTAAACGGGTAGGTGTTGGGAAGAGGACAATTTTGTAGTTTTTGTTCATATAATTGAGAGCGAATATAGCCACGTGAGCTTTTTAGAGAACATTTATTAATTAATTTAGGTGGCGTTTGATTTAAAACTGGGAGAAAAACAAACTGCTTCATATCAGGTTCAAGTTGGACAATTATTGCCTATTAAACGATAACGTGAAACACATACCTCATCTTTAATGACTCTGCTGTAACTTCTTTACTAATTACTTGATACGTTTTGTTTTACATTCTCCCTAATAAGCATACTTAGGAGAGATAACACCGATAATTTCAGCACGCTACCTCAAATACTTTTAAAATGGCATCCAAAATGAATTGAAAAAGGCCATATTTTTGCTCTGATTTTGTGACATAATATTTTGGCCCTTTTATCGAGGCTCGTTTGTTCAGAAAAGTACAATTACACATCAATTTATCTATGTTTTCACTTCTTCAATATATAAATATAAAAATATTGTTATAATTACAGATATCTTGGACCGTTTGAGATATGAACTAAGCATGCAAAGTTCTACATCATTTTTCAATTTTGGTGTCACACTGTCTTATCGTATTTGATGTCACCAATATACATGGTTGTCGAATTTAAATTACAAAATAATTTATATCAATCGAAAGCACAAAGCCTCATGCAATAAATTTCCAAATTTCATAAAAATATTTCAAGTAGCATAGAAGATATGTGAGTTTGTTTATAACCATATATCATGGTGTCACATTTTAGCCCCGTCAGTAATGCTATTATTTTTGTTGATAAAAAGCATACCAACTAAGATACTGGGCAAATAACATATGCTTTTTAATACAAGTCATTATACTATTTAAGTTTTAACAAATTATTTGTCTGCGATTATACATTTAGAAAATATACAACTTTGAAATTTGAAGTCACGTCGCATCAGTAATTGTCGCATCAGTAATGTTTTTTGCAAACATGGTTTCAATACATATCCTGTAGATTCTCTCAATAATATTTTTATTCAATGAAATGGCATGGCTTGGTGTTTCTAAAAGTATAATTTAACCTACCATAGAATGTCCGACTTTTTAGAAATTGACAAAAAAGGCTAATTTTGACACCAAATTCTAAGTCATGTAAATATTCATTAAAGAGCTTGGCAAGCTTCAAATCTATTTCGATTGACATCAAAGTAGCCCATACTCGATAAAAATTATACTTAGGCATGAATCGAGATCCTTTTCTGTAATTTGTGCAAGTAAAATTTGAAATCATGTCGCATCAGTAATGCTTTTTTGACGAATAAGATTATTCGTCATTACGGCTTCATACCTGTGTATTTGTACAATTCAAATTATACACAGCCAGACAGTACACAACAATATCAATCTAAAACAGCATTAAATGAGATCAAAAAGTCAATATTTATTTTTTGGCAGTAAATATTAATTTTTGATAATACAGATAAATTTTTATGAAAAAGTCAAAATTTTCGCCAAAATACCATTTTAATATTTAAATATAAATATAATTCCGAATAAACTTTGAGTATTGAACGTTATAGACAGGTTTTTGTTCTAAATGGAGCAGATTGAATATTTTAAGGTCTTTAAACACCCTAAAACTACGCAAATATCACTAGTTTTGAGTATTTATTTTGCTATATTTTTATAAATCCTTGGTCGATCGCCATGATTTTTTCACACAATATTATGGTCTATGTGTGGCGTATTCAAGAGAAAGGTATCCTCAATTATCTTGCATTATCTATCAATGAAACAACTTTTTGTGTTTTGTTTTCTTGAAAATAACCGAAAAAGTAATTAATTAGATATATTTGATAATTATGAGGACTTACATGATTTTAAATCATGTTTAATAAATCATATGTTTATATATAAGAAATTTGGCCAGGAATTATTGTGATGGTTTAACGAAAGAATCTTATAAATTACCCGTAATAATTTGAGGGTTCTATTTTCTTTTATATTATACTCCGAATTAAAATTGCATTTTTTCACAAACTAAGCCAAAAGTTATCTTTTCCTTATTATTTCCATAAACCTTAATCATAGTGGTTTCCGAAAAGCTAGTTTTTCTTATTGTTAGATGCATTTAAAAAATGAGCCACTATGTCACGTTTTGTTTCACGTTATCGTTTAATAGGCATTATGCACAGTTTTATAGAACATATAACGTAGAGAAATGAAGTGAATTATCATTAACTGGAAAGGTACAGTAGTGGACCTGTTGGTGTTGTTTATATATTGCGATGTCGAGAATTGGATGATATCAGAATTTATCATAAATGGTTTTTCATATTTATATCAATAAAAGTAGGCATAAAATAGGGGAACTTTTACAGCTGCATGATGCGCTTTTGTTTGGTCGGAAAGAGGGGAAATTGTAGTTTTGTTTTATATTAGGTAGTATAGTTCATATGTGAAAGTTTTAGGGAACGTAAGTAAGGAAGAACACAATTTGATACTGGGAGAAAAAATGTTGTATATAGAGTTGTGGTTTTGTACATCTTAGAGAAGAATCTATGAGAAAGAGTAGGGTAGCAAATTACATGAATAATGGACTGGGTATATATTCGAGCGCTGAACACTTTTCATTTTGTCGTAGACTGATCTTTATACCAATATAAACTACGCAAATATGTTTATTCGTGATGTTATTGTTTTACAATGTTAATTGTTAAACAAGGAAGTAGGTCTGTTGAATGGTACAGCAATAGAATACTCAATTGATTAGCGTTAGTAGATAATTTTACAAAATTAATAAATAATTATGAAACATACGTCTAAAGTTTGTCTATACACCGTTAAACTGATAACGCTTTGCAAAAATACAGACCACAACACCATTTTTCAAAAGGTTGTAAACGTACCGTATAGCAATATTTTTATTACGAGCAACAGCAAAATAATGGTTTTTGAACATTACAACTTCTAATAAATATTCTCACTTATTATTGTGAAAACTAGAAAATTATCAAATAATTGGTTCCTCAAAGTGCTCAAATCTCCAAACTAAAACGGATTTTCTCAAAGTTTCAAGCTAGCTGGAATTCGGTGGGGAACATCTTTTGTGGGGAACAGCTCGTGAGGTGCTCTTCATTGATAATATATGTAGTCATAAAACCATTAAACACCCCTACTTATTTTGTCAACGCTACATGAATATAAATTGAAACAGTAATAATTTTGAGATGAGTTGTGATCAATTCCTGATTATCTATTTCTTTAACGTAAATTCTGCTATCTAGATTAACACATAAGAAAGCAAAATAGAAAGTAACTTCTTGTGAATTATCTTATGCCACCCGGTTAACCATTTATGTGTGACCGTATAAAATACATACCAAACGGTAAATGTCAATCGATAAATGATGCAAATTGTTGGATTATATAAATGTTTATGATTACAAAGATACAATGTAAGGCCTTTATTATTCAATCACAATTCGCAATTTTAATGTAATTGGCCGAGATAGGCTAAGATTATTTGCAATCAAGCATGATGCCGCTGAAACAACATAATTGAAATGAATACATAATGTGACCTTTGACATAAGCTTAATGTAATTCAACTACGTAAACGCCAATATTTGTTTAATTGACCACATTAACACCTTAGCACAAATGATTAATATGGTATATTCTCTGAATCAATGTTCCTTTAATATTGTGGCTTTCTTCCTGTCTTCCTGTGTTGTTGCTCCACCAACCAACCTCTAAAGCATAACGGGGCTGTAGCTGCGAAGAAAATAATAAAACATTCATGAAAGCAAGATGTTCTACCCGGCTCTCATTTTATTTACAATAGAGGACATGATAAAAGTTAGAGAATTTACTCTTTTATTTTATTCAGCGAAATGATACACTCTCATATATTGCCACATTTGCTAAGCATGCCACAATAGTGCTTTGATCGTTACAAATAATGTACATAAATAACCAAATAACCTTAATTTGAATGTGAGCTTGTATCATCGCTATAGTTGTACTCGTCAAATGTCGGGACAACATTGCTTTCATTGGGTTTATCATCTGTATAATATCCTGAAGATATGATAAACAAAATAAGATAATTTTCTTAGGTAAAATGATTTTAAATTAATCAATTACAAATATATACATGTTCTTTGCTTTGAATATGTTATATAACAGCATATAACATATAACAGCATTTCTGCGACGACCATCCAAGTTATATAATAAAAGTTTTAAGAAGTTTATTAAAGCTTAAATTATGTTTATATACGAACCGATTCACTTACGCGACGGGGTAAGTATTTGTGACAAAAAGATGGCATTTCCTGGTTTGTAGGGCGCACCCTCAATAGCGCGAACAAGCTCTGATTTGTCATCGTTATTTTGGCGATTGACAATATTTCTTCCGAAACTGCCAAATGTGACAAGTCCAACTCGGTTCGCGTTCTGACCGATGTTTATTTGGTCGGCAAATTGGTTAACGTAATCTAACATAAGTTTCCAGTTTGTAGGTTCCTGCTGATAAGTATCTGAAAAATAAGATACCAAATATCCGGAAATAAGATATTTACCGCAATAGTTTATATTATGTGTTCAATTAAAAACATTTTTTAATTCATTTCTAAGTATTTTACTCGAAATCAAGGGCCTTTATAGGGATGAACGTGATGGGTACCCCAGATGAGTTTTATATGTTGTACCGAAAATACGTTGTGAGGAATGGCAATTAATTGCCTTTAATTATACTACAAAATTTAATAACTATATACTAATAATCTAATTAATAGAAGTAATACTAATACCTTCGTAAGGGTATAAATTGACATCATCATAATCATCAGTATATTCGGGACTTTCTTTGAAATCTTCAGATGAGTAATCAAGCGTGTACTCAAGCTTTGCTGAAATCGACCATAACATGGAAACTCTACCAAGTGAGATAATGTATAACATAGAAATTATATCTTTATATATTAAGGGGCCTTGTGTTTCGTTTTCCAAGCCTATGTCTAAACTGAATATCTACTCTAGATTGAGGAAAAGGACCTATCATTACTTCTATTATATTAACCTCATGATCGCACATTTAATGAGTTAAATGAGTTGTATGTCTAAACTGAATATCTACTCTAGATTGAGGAAAAGGACCTATCATTTCTTAAATTATATTAACCTCATGATCGCACATTTAATGAGTTTAATGAGTTGTGCTGCAATACAGGCTTTAAGGCACCATAACTATCCTAATAAACAACATAGCTACTAACCATCCTCCCAGGGATTTGATTGCGATACTCTCGGTCGACTACCTGTCTTCTTCTTTCCATAAATCATTTGCGTCTTCCTCCCTAAAAAACATTCCTTTAAATGAATATCTGAAAAAATATGGATTTTTATTATGGTCTATAATAGTTTGAGAATTGATGGTTATACTCATATCACAGCCTGATTTTGAAAAAAACACTTACCTAATGTTGAATATCTGAATTCGGACATTTTGCTTCAATATAATAATATTTCTTTAACATATTTAGAGTTAGTATCAGGATGCGTTATTACAAAATTTCGTCAGAAACGACCTGGCTTATGTGTATGTATAAATAAATAACCGTTTTCATCAAAGTGAAATTACAAACCTTCATTGATTAGACGGTCGAATAACCTTTCCAGTGAATTTCTCATGTGGTTCAGTCCTTCACAGGCAAGTTTATAAAATAAGTAGAAATTGAATTTGATTGAACTTTAAACTTTGACAAATTTGGGGAGTAATGAGTTTAACTATGCCAGAAATGTGCTCTCTATGGTTTAATTGACTATTTCGTTTGAAGCACAAAATGAACTGCGTTACATTATTTTTGGGCTTACAAAATATTATTGAATGTCGCGTATCTACATCTAATAGTACCAAAAATCGGTTATGTTTGATATATATAAATATATGTTATATCTAAATCATTTTTATTATATCAAGAGCTACCTTTAATAACAAATCACAATTTAATAATATAAGTAAAAATTAAGAATAAACTTTCTCTTAATACAACATTAATTAGTTTGGCGTACCTGTTCCGCTAGGTTTGCACTGTAACATTGAATTTCAAAATTAATTTGATATACTTTTATGTAAAAATCACAAAGTCCAATTCGCAATTTGACATAAAATTCCATTATAGCTTTAAATGAATTATATTGAAAGCTAAGAAAATCTTATTAAGGAAATCAAACACAAAAACATACCAAGAATGGCAATTGACACCGTTACGTATCTGGTACAGAATTTGACATTACAAAAGAATAAGATGAATTGGGTATGCAAATACAATTTATGTGTCCAACAAAATGTCATTATATACAAATATTTATATAGATAGATTTTGTATAAGGAAGAAATTATTCATCTGAACCTTGCAGCACAGAGTACCAAGCAGAAAAATTGTCCATAAAACACTCGATTTCATAGCTATGATTGAAACTTTAATTCTTAGATATAAAACTGAAATGCTAAAAGATTACACTAACAAAAAATTCAATATGATCAGGAAAATATTCATTTGAATATATGATTGTATTTTTGAATCTTACATCAAATTTAACATGCATACGTGCTTTAAGGACATATGTGCTTATTCACTTGGAAACAACATATGTTATGATTATTCATGTATGCAATTATATGTTCTAAACAATATTTACGTATGCTACTTATGTAACAATATACCAAAAAAACCACTAGATTCCATATTGAGAAGAAAATCACATTGTTCCCTAAATTCTGGACGAAACCGAAATCACACAGTCCGATTCACAATGTGACAAAAGATTCTGCTATAGCTTTAACTGTATTTAAAGCTTAGACATTCTGGTTAAGGATATCAAACAGGAATTGAAACGCTTTTATTAAATTGTGCTAGTTAAACTGTTAATATATTGCATTATAAAGTACACTATCAAATCATTTCATTTTTGTTTTAAACTTTTTATCTGAATGGACATATATATATATAATAAATGGCACACGTATGAATATTCAGACAATCACACTGATTGATTTATTATTATTGAAATAATAATTGTGAAATATCGTTATGATGTGATTAAACATTATTTATATGTAAAAAGGCAAACTTATTAATAATCAATATGATTATTTATCAGAGTACATTTACTTATTAATCATTCCAAAATTCTGAATCTGATTCTGATTTCAAAATATAGTTATTTTTCCATCATATTAGAGGCATAATCTGCTTCTCCAGTTCAAATCTGATGCTTTTATTTACTGAAAGAGAAATTATATCATTATATAATAAGTGTTCTGTTATAAGTGCAAAACAATACAAATCCATTACTCAAATCCATTTGCTCCAATGGCACAAGTATTTTGTTAAGTGCAATTTAAATATCATAATATGACATATTTATGCACATTATCTCACACTACTCTAAGCCAATAATTTATCATGATAAGTAAAATTGAAATTTGGTTGTTGTGCATGAGGAGAGTTTAGGATGTGAGTGTCAAATGTCGTAGACTTTCTACTTTTTAACGTCTTATCCTTAAGAAAAAAATATCTTTTTGTCCTTAGCCGAACCTCAAACGTCCGTCGGGGCCCCGTAGTATAGGCAGCTGCGATCCTGCAATGAT
>LQRL01114010.1:0-16428 GCA_001703475.1 Hydroides elegans
TTCCCCCCCCCCCCCCCCTCTAGAAAGTGTATGAACTCATCGTAATCCCTTCTAGTGTTTAATCAGTGGAGCAAAAGTGAGCTACGCGGATATTGTCCGGGTGGGATTTTGTCCAGGTGGGATTTTGTCCAGGTGGGATTTTGCCCTGGTGGGATTTTGTCCGGTGGGATTTTGTCCGTTCATCGATAATAATAGGTATGATTATAACAAGCATTATGCTCACTTAACTTGGATCAGTGATAAACTAGGGCTAATCCCTTTTGTTATCACCATGTGTTAGGTTAAACCTTTGGTCTTTAAGTCAATAAATACTCACTCAACTAAATCGATTTCATATTACAATAATTGTAATTAATACACAGAGAAAATAGATATTGACGAAAAAATATATTCTGACTGTTAATATTCAATTAATTGTTATTCTTTTATACTATTTAATGTTCACATATTATGACATGTGTATAAAAATTATATTTATCGAATACTTTACATTGAATATATTGATTTAAATATGATTCTATGTCTTAGAGTGAGATGACGGTGCCAAAATGATGAAAATCGTTCGATTTGAAAAGAAATATTTAAATTATATTCATCTCCCAACATTATTTCCTGATTTAATATTTCTCATTTAAGTCAATCTCATCGTGTTATCTTTACCTTGAATAAGATAGTGCCTCTAAATACTTAAAAAAATAAGATAAGACGATGGGGGTTTTCTAGCCCAGGGTGAACTTCATGTTTGTCTCGTTGTGCAGGAAAACCTGCACCGTCTCGTGATTATTGATAAAACTAAAAACACCCCTCAAGAATGTGAGATTTTCATCATATCTATAAAGAACACATAGCGAAAGTTGGGTTTTAAGTAGGGCGGGTTTTTCTGACCGTAACACCGGAAACTTTTTTGGCGGAAACTTTTTGGGCGGATACCACCTAAAATAAATCTTTAAAAAGCACAGTTTCTAATGAAAAACAATTCATGCGGCCAGACCCTTAAATGATACATGTACAGCGACGTATTTTTTTATCCAATCTTATTTTGTCATTGTCTATAAATTGTTCTCTCCTCTATTTCTTTATGATATCCTCTATATATTTTTCCAAGCATATGCATCAGCACGAAGACGCTTTAGATACACATGATAATCATTTATTGATGTGTTCAACCTAAACACGAATAGTAAAACAACAGAAATTCTTTCTGTTGATCTATTCAAACACTGTGTTCTTTACTCAAACAGCTGTTCTTGTAATAGCGAAAGGCTCGACTTATGATATGCAATTACGGACCGACGCTAACAAGCAGCTTCAATTTCTTCAGAAACCTGGAAATAAGCCGGTTATTCGTTTTGACTCGGGCTGTATTTGAAATACACCTGCTCGACTATGTCTCGCGGGTGGTTATTCTCATACCCGCCCTCTCAAAACGAATATCCTATACATATCCCATATTCCATTTTAGATATCTCTAGATACTAGTTTTCTCTCTCCAGGAGCTTTATTTCAAACCCGCATCTCTACCAATGTAATACGGTAGTTTGTTGCATCCGTATTACGGGGGTGAAGGTGTAATGAAACTTATATTTAAGATGATTCCTTGATCTGTTAATTATTAATATGATGAGTTGGTCACGCGGGAGCCTAGGCCCCACATGATACAAGTAACACACTTGCCAATGACTAGACTGATTAGTTAAAGTAAGAGGACCCTTTAAATGCTGTCACTAAGGAGATGAAATGCAAACGTCATTGCTGGCCCAAATCGGAATGTGCCTCAAACAATAACTAGGCGGTCAAAGGGGTTGTTCCCAAGTTACATTAAAACTATGATATTTTGTATTATAACATATGTACATTTCAAATCATATCCATTAAAAATCGTTTTAAAAGATAAAAGGAAATGGTGTGACAGAGGTGAACATGTACAAGAAACGAAACGTGCACTAGATAATCAACTTAGAATATGATATGAGTGCCGAAGGCACAACCGCAAATTTTAAGATATGAAACGACACTCGAACAGCCCGAATCACGGTTGCATAAATGCAATTATGCCACTAAGTTACAAAAACAGGTGCGTCTTTGAAAATAATTACACAATAAAAAAGTGTTTATCTTGTCATATCTACAATTTGATTATATTTTAGTTAATTCTTAGTTTTCTATACTCATGAATGTTTTAATGTTGTCAGTTAAGATTGCCACAACCACTTATCATCCCCAAGAAGGTCCCGCAAACGTTCATTAAAGGGCGCATAAAAATTCCGAAGCAGTTCCAACGTTTCCGGCAATAATTTCAATTTTTTAGAACTCTTGTTTTTTACCTTTTTGATTTTCTTACTTAGTCTTGTCTTTTCAGTATTTGTCAAATTTCTCAAATTCAGAAATGGATACACTTTGTCCATTAAAGTGCCTATTGGATCGGCGATATACTCTTCAAATTTCAAAAAGAGCATATTTTCTCGAGGTACAACCTTTAAATATGTCGATATAAACAGTTCATAAAACCCCACGCGCAATCTATCCGCTGTGTTGTTGCTCCAATAATGAATACTAATGCATTTAGGTTTATGCTTCATTGTTCTCCAAGTGTAGGCTTTGTTTTCTATGCAGTAGTCTATATCCAGTTTGGTCAAGTCGGCTGGCGCGGGTCCGTATAAGCAGAGTGATTCCGGGTGCTTCTGAATGCAGTCATTCCACCATTGTATTGAACGCACCACCTAAAGCAGAAATGAGATATATTACCTAGTACAAGTAGACGAAAAATACATAGATCTTCTCATCATAATGCCACTTTGATGCATAACATGTTCTGCTGATTTCTTTCTATATGCATGGTGAAAAATTCTTGTAGTTCTATCTGACAGTTTGTTAGTTGTGTATATCGCATTGCTTGTGCGTTTTATATAGTGAAGAACACGTGTGTCATGATGAAAACAATAAACATGGCATACCGGCAAGTCCTTGTCGTTTGTTGCTAAAACGATATATAAAACCCCGGTCAACATTTTCATCAAATATAAACAGATGTGTTTTGATATGAATCCCTATAGAAAAATGTATTCGACCGTAACGAAACTGTTTACATCAAGAACCTTGACCTGAACAGTTTTTAGAAATCACGTGTTTTTCTTGGAAAACAATGAAAAGGTGTGATTTTCAACGGAGATATTGGCATTGATTAATAATTTGAATAGCATAAAATTAAAAGGAATATAATATAATACGATATAATTGTATTAATAGGTTTAATCTTCTAACTCTAGCAATTTATCACACACAATATGATGGTTTAAAACTTTGCAAACAATTTTATTTGCAAACTATGCGTTGAATATTCTGTACATGAAACGCAAATATTCAATGTCGACAAGGATATCAACTTTGACAATTTAAATATTTGTTTGCATTGTTCTCTAATTTGTTATCAAACGAGTCGAAATTAAACGAGCCCTACGATATATAAGATAACTAGCACTTTCTCGCCGATATGAAAAATATATTCCGGCTATGCCTCGCGATATTTTTCATATCGGCTCAAAAGAGTTAGTTTACCCATTTATATCAAACATTTTTTATTCTGATTCAAAGACGAACGTCAGAGATGGTTAATATCATAAACGGATTTGTACATAAAAAAACTATATGAATTAAATCAAAATAGAGCCTTGATTAACTCTAGCACAGTTAACTCGAATTGATTATAAAGTATATTCTTTAGCATATTAGTTTGTTTAAAAAAACCTTTGGTTGTCTCGAATTCTCTGATGACTCCCTGGTAAATCTCAAGTTCAGAGCACCTCGAGTTAACGAGGTTATACTATATCACGATTTACACGTGATGAGATACTACTTACCTTGTCATGAAAACCACGTGGATCCACTTTTCTATTGACACGTGTAAAAAACTTATAATCCGACACCAGGCGCGACGCCGGTTCCCTCATGATGACAATGAATTTCGCATCGGGGGTCATGTGATGTATTTTATGCGGAATCAAAACATCCGGTCGATGACTGGCTTGGTTAATGACGTCATACTGCCAGTGATCGCCGTCCCAAATTACTCGAGGTGTTCCGTCAGCTATTATGGGCTGAGACTCTATGGGTTCTGTAAAGTAAGCAAGATAAATGCACTCCATTAGAGTATGTATTTGGAAATGTGGTACCACTAAAGTCATAATTGATAAATGTTAACAAAAAATGTTGAAGCTTCCAGCCTTCTTGTCCAATAAATGGGATTTTTTATTAGGAAAAAACTATGTTCCAATAGATAACTCACTACTGATTATTAAGTCGTATATTTACAAATTGAGAATGCATAATAGTGTTTTCAGTGAAAAAGAATTCAAAAAAGAATTTTAGATGAGTATATAAGCTGATAAAATGTATAGAAAGTTGCATATTTTGGATTAAAAAAAGGAAAATGTTTGACCAAATAAATAACATAATATTAAGGAATAATGTATTTTAATTAGAATTAGATAACCTATTGTATTAGAAATTTTAGATAAAGTATATATTGTATTATGCAAATCAGAGAGTGGAATTCAGTTATAGTACATTCTTTTACTGAGATATGAAAACAATTATGTAATTACAAATGAATGGTAATGTGATCAAGACGAATGTATGCTACCATCTATATAATCTATAATGCGTTTTTATGTTGTTGTTATTGTTGTTGTTAAGCTTTTGAGTCTAAAATACAACATAATGTGTAACTGTGAGAAACAAAAGTATTTTTATAAACAATGTTGTTATACTATTGTGAACGTTATGCATAAAAATGCACACCCGCCCATACGGTGCAAAACAAAATCCCAAAACCAAAAAAAGCTGTCCGGCGAATAAAAAAGGTCTGGATTGCGCACATTATGATATTTCTAACTTGCATCAAAATGTTCCTTAGTTGAGTCCGCATTTGTTTGTGCAAAATAAGTGAACACATCGATCGTCAACATCAATACTAAGAAGAATACTTGACTTCTGGTTCAGTAAATAAACATAATTTATATTAGTTACACACGAATTTACTCCACTTACGTCCGCTCTGTGCGCGTTGGATGATTTCATTTTTCGGCTTGGCGAGTCGAGCTGCAAGATGCTGAATGTTGTAGTCAGGATTCCAATAGGTATTGTCCCAGAAATGAAGCTCCTTTCTTTGGTACAGGATTTTGGGATGAACAGACATGGCTTTGAATAAATCACCCGTCCCACTTTTTGTGAATCCTTTTAAATGTAAATAAGTATTTTTTAAGGAAAAGTTGTCATTCATTTTTTGTTTGATTTAGATTATAAAAACACCCATGTTAGGGTATGGTTCGACGGGGAGAATATTTCTGTTATTCTCAATGTTATGTTAATTCGATATAATTCATTTGCATGTTGAGCATAATCTATTTAGAGAAAAACGAGTATGGAGTATGTAACTGTGAAACTGTAAAATACACTCTTTTCTGTTGTGATGTAAAATTTCTGACACAGCGTGACACATAACTTAACTGAACTTAATGTAGATGATCTAGCTGCAATTACATTCCATATTGCAGAGGCATGTCCAAGGAATTTAAAAATTCAATGAACTGCACACATGTTCAACGGTTCAATGTTGAAATATAAATGTAGCATTTTATTATGTTGTTTAGAGAAATGTGCAACCGTTCAAATAACATGTTTAATATGGCTTTATAAGAGTCTTCCCATGCCTAGTAACTTTATTGATGTGATATATCTTACAAATGTGGAGTAAGTCGACGTTCTAGAGTTCAACCGTTCAATGCTTAATGTAGTCAAGAACATAAATTAATTATTCGTTATGCAATTATGACGTAATTGCATTAAATGCTTATGACGAAAAAAAGTAAGATAATTGCGCCAAGTATCAATTGTTGATGTGTCTTTCGCGAAGTTTACCCAAAAGATATCTTTACGACGTAGATCCATCTATATAAATTGGATGAGGATGTTTATGTTTATGTTTCATTTATCTATAAGGAACAAAGAAAATATTGTGCCAACAACTTTGCACAGAACTGCCAGCAGCATAAATCTTTCACTTACTGAAATGTTACTTGTCAGTATAGAATAGAAAAGTCATTTTTTGTGCTTTTTTATATGAATCTTCTATGAACAATTGCATTTCACTCATATTTCTGGGTCGTAATGTCATTCCTATTTAAAACCGAATATTGTTTATGCAATTAAAACATATCTTATTTTGGGTTGTATTCTTATAAAACGCCAGGAAAATACAATTAATATGAAATGCATTTTTTATCTATTCTGTTCTGTAAAAATGCCAGCAAGATAGAAAATAAAAAAAAGAATAGATATTTCACAAAATAAATCACTGGGTACTCCTGCCCAATATTTCAATAATAGAGGTCCATAATAGAACGTAAATACCGGATAAAATATCAGCTCATGAAGCATGCATAATCGACATTATTAAATTGCTTAGTATTTTGTGTTATTCATTGGTGACCAAATCATATTGGTAGAAGGTTTAAGCAATTTTTGAATCACCAGATCAGTTTACTATTATCAATTGAAGTAGAATGAAATGTACATTTTTTCGTAACAAATGAAATCATGAAATCATGAAATCAAGTGTTAGCGTGGCCATGATTTTATTTTTCTGTCAAAAATGTAAATCAAATGTTATTTCTACGACAAATAGTGAGTGACCCAAAAAACTTATCGGGTGACTCCAAAACTGAGCAACCCTTCTACACTCGTCACAGCGGTGCTTAGCGTCACAGCGGACAATCTTTTCTATCACTGACTATATCATCTTAACAAAAACTATACACATACCCAGTTCGCCCCCCCCCCAAAAAAAAAAGGAAAATAGATAAAGTGAATTGAAAATTGAATTTAAAAAGATGGACATTATACTCGTAGAACATATAATCTGCTTTCTTTTTATTAGGAGAAATGGAATTGAATCCTTTTTTATACTAGAATTAAATAACAACACCCTTTATTTTATGCAAGCGCTTATCCCAAACAACACAACATAAGAAAGGCTTTCCCAACGCTGCATTTGCATTGACGGAATAATTACGTCATATTTACATCGACAATGCCCGCCTACTCAGCCCCTACTCTACTGCTATGCAGTTTGATTGACGTGTGTTTGATGGCAAGACAAGACAATGTGTATTTGGTGTTGATAATTAAAGTTAGCCAATAAGAGGGAGCAACACAGGGTTCAAGGGTAAACTTATCTAATCAGAATAATGTAATGCATTTGAAACTTTACAGGGATGTCGTAAGATTCGAGGTCGCATAAATCCAAATATTTATCCAAATATAAATATAAATCCAAATGTTTGTTATAGACCCTAACCGGATTTCATTTGTTTAAGCAGCCGATAAATAACTTAATGTTATATGTTACATTATGGTATCATTTGATGTTTGTTTATAACCCCTAAGACAAAGTTATGCGGGTGATAAATTTCGCAAACAAATACGGACCAAAAATATAATCTGCTCCGTTTTCGTAAACGAAAAAGATAGCAGATGATTAAACAATTTGCATACCCGCTAAGTAGAATGCTGGTAGACAGTGTATCTTCCATTTCTCGTGAAGCGCAAGCTTCAACGTCAATTCACCATTGCCAATCCAATTGTCACTTTCAGCAAAACAAGGATTTCGAACATCACTAAGAAACTCCATTTGTTTCGTATCCATAATATTATCCGGATCCGATTTTAGAAATTTCTGAATACTAGTAAAATTGGAATTGTCTCTGTTTCTTATTGTTTGTCCTGGTTTTTCCATTTGGTTAGACCACTTATATCGGATGATTGGTTTTGGTATCTCGTCAATTTTTCTTGTCGCCGGATCATCTTGCATATTGCCTTGAGTAAAAATGCAAATTTCAGTGATTTAACATTGAATCATGGCTTTTAGAGGGTTAATTAAGTGGAGTTTCGAAAAATGACATAGTATCACAGGGAATATTTGATATTATATATTGTTGTTTTCAATTTTCTTAATTATAAAAAATATCTCATGTGAATATTTTGGAAGAGCATGCTAAATTTGTGTATGGTAAATGTGAAAAAAAATCAAATGATTTCCAACAAAAAAAACCATTATGCCATAATCGTTTTACATCTCAAGCAAAAGAATAATTAATATATTATATTCCTCTTACCGTCCATCACCATATAGTGGAAAAGTGTCAACAAAAGAATCACAACGACGAATACGCCCGTGTTGAGATGAGAGCTGCATCGATATCCGTTTGTGGCTCCTGGCGACCCCATCCTGCTTCTAACGGGCTGAAGAGTTTAACGAAAATTAGCGATAATATTCAGGATAAATAATTCAGTTTTTTTGTTTAAGGATTTTTCATGATTTTGTAATGTTACCCTTCACCGCGACCTATTGAATAGGCTTTCCTGCTCATGAATAATCCGAGCATAATTAAAAGGATTTTTGTGACATTTTTTTTTTACTTAACTGTTAAAAAACATAATATATAAAGTCTAATTAGAAATATACTTAAGGACAAAAAAGATGCACCATTTATTCATTTTTCATTCTTTAAATAAATCCATTTATATCAGCCCAATTTTTCTGAAATTTAGCAAGTTTATTAAACAGAGTGTTGACAACCATACAATTTATTTATTTGCCAATACTATGCATCAAAGTGTCAATACTCGATCAAATGTGATATATACTATTCAGGGCTCTGTGGTCATATAAACCTTGTCTATAGCAGCGAAAATCATGTCGCTGTATAGTATAACAAAGGGAAAGGTCAAGTAAAGAAAAGAAATGATGGCGACCTAAGATTACAGATCCCACGATTTTCCAAAGTCGAAAGGGAACAAGCTATATGCATGCTTATGGGTGGAGCCTCACACAATGCTGCTGCAAGGCATTTTAACGTCCATCGGACCATAGTTAAACGTTTCTTAAGACGTTTAGAAAAAGCCAGACCGACCCGCGATCGTCCATTTTCCGGTAGGCCGCGAATAATGACACCTAACCAGGATCGCGAAATTCGCCCCATACACATTGAAAATAGGTTTGGTATTGTCAAACTTCAAGCAGGGACGATTCATGGCCGGCATTGTCCGAGGATAGGCGCCCCAGCTGTTTTAGAACGTTTTCGTGAAAATCATATTCGGTTACGAAGAGGCGTCGTTGGTCCCGTACGTGATAACCGAAAACAGCGCTTACAGCTCCAACGGGCCTTAAACCACACCGGAGCCTCATGGTCTAATAAAAACTGAAACAATGTTATGTTTAGCAACAAAACGCCATTCCATTGTACAAAAATGACGCACGACAGCGGTTCTACCGAAGACCGGGAGCGCGATATCATAACCCCCTGCATCCAGCAGATTGATTGTTCGCATACCTCAGTATCAGATCAACAAACTGATCACGTCGGTGGCAAAACGTATAGACTAACTGATCGACGTATGTGTACCCATACAAGCGTCAAGCAATCATGAGTAAGTGAAAGTTTCGAAACTGGAAACCGGCAAATGCAGGAGTGTGTGATATTATGTCCATTTTTGACAACGTTATCTATAGCAAGAACATGCAATCTGTGAAAGCATTGTAGACATATAAGTCTATCTTGTGTGAAAATTTGAATAAAATCCATCTACTACTTATTTTTATATTATTTTGTACATTTAGGTGTGCAGAACTTTTGTCCTTAAGTATATATGTTGCAGGGTATCTATTCGTTTTAGGGCAAGTATACTTGCCCTGAATGTGTTAGGGTAAGTATACTTACCCTGATATTTTCCAGGGCAAGTATACTTACCCTGGTTTTTGGCCTTCAAAAAATGAAAGATACCCTGATTTGATATAAACATACGAGTTATTCATTTAAGTGAGTGAGTTAATGGTTTCGCTTGGATTATTGTAAGTTGAACGTTTCGCTCCTTATGGTAATTATGTAAATGATGATTGATTGCAATCGAAATTGATTGTATAGTCATGCTATTACTAAAAACGATCTTCCAGGGGATTACTATATGGGGCTTATTGAGCCGAACATAACGCCTTGATGAGTCGAGCGTTTCGCTCTTGATCAATGAGTAAACCATCTCGATCTTGTTACCTGCATTAAAAACATTTCACTCGTAGATAAATGAGTAAAATTTGATGGTCAGGATTCATTAATGGGAAGATGTTCCTTTTTAAAATAAATGTGTCGTTTTGAATTCCATTGGACGTCGTGGGCGTGTAACAAAAATATGACTTTCATACAGATAGGTATTATCTTTTCAAATCTGCAAATGGTCCCGAGCACACGTCGTCAATCTAGCCATACATGTTGTCAGGACAATGAGTTAAGGTGACAATGAGTGAAGGAATGATTTTTTGTGGCGTGAAGGTGTGAATTTCGTTTACAAATGTGCTGATTTTTAGTTCAGTAATAATGAATTATCGATTATTTAATTGTAAATCAATCTTAAGAATAAATGCATTGAAGATATTGACAATTTGTGAAACAATTAATATATGTATTTTTTATGAAAGTGTTAATGCAATGAAATAAAGAAAGTTTTACCTGAGTTTCTGAACTATGTTTTAGCATTTAAGGATAAAACTTATTGCAATAAAAGTGTCTGTATGATAATTCACTATAATTCCCTTCAGATCTAACCCAAATCGTGTCCTACACCATTGTTGAAAAATAGCAATTTAAAGTCGCGTACGGAGTTATGTTAATAATCAGATGAAAACGTTCGACTCACAAATCCAAGCGAAACATTTTACTCACTCACCCTCATGAATAACTTGTGCATATAATGGACATAACAATTTAGGGTATCTTTAATTTTTTGAAGGCCAAAAACCAGGGCAAGTATACTTGCCCTGGAAAATATCAGGGCAAGTTTACTTACCCTGAAAAATCAGGGCAAGTATACTTACCTTAGGGTAAGTATACTTGCCCTAACCGAATAGATACCCTACAACATATATACCTCCGCGACCTATTAAAAAGGTCATCCTGAAATTATACAATCTAAAGCATAAAAATGAAGATACTGGATAAAATTTTATTTTTATATTTGATTAATTTATAAACTGTAAATCTTTACATTCGCGACGTTTTGGTAGATTCTATGACCATTTATGATTTTTCGGACGCAATTTTTGTTTGCAGTATGTTGAACCGGGCATTGTTAACTAGACGCTATATTTGCCGAATGGGTTTTAAGGTATCTTTTAAGTTAATGACAGAGCTCTTTTCTTTTGCAGGTTTACTGAAAATGTCGTTTGGTGATAAGACCCCTAGATCTGTCTAGACTTCATTTGATCGACTGAATGGACTGACTATTAGTCCGATCTTAAGAAAATATGAGGGGGTAGATTTATGTCAACCTTTAAAACTATTTTTTTATTAATAACATACCTTTGTTGATTGCTATTGTTCGCTTTCACTTTCACTTGCTTGGCCATCCAATTTATATTGTTCGACTTCAACTAAGATTTGGAAAAATTCGTATATTTTCTTTGGTTTGTAAATGTTAGGTTTGGAGTAATTTTCTTATGATTTACTCTTAACACAATTTTAAACAGTTATGCGTGCCCTCTCAAAACTGTTGCAACTTTTCAATGTATTTCAAAAGTAGATTCACGTTGTTTTTTTCTTTTTATTCAAGCCTACAGATTATTCATTTAAATATCTAATATTTTTGTATTTAGTTGGGTCAATTTTAGAGCGAGTGTGATGTCGCCATGATATACTATTGAATGAAGTCTTATAATTATTTAATCACAGTTCTATTTATTTTGTCCGTTGCATTAAGAATGAGTATTTTTAGCATTTCCCTTATGATCATGAATCTTCAACCAACGATTGGCCATGTATAGCATGTGGGGCAGCAGTCATTTGCAGTCAATCACGCCTTAATATCTAATTGACCTTATGAGTAATCATCGACCCGAAAACAGAAGTTATCTTTTTATAACCAGACGTAACGCGTACGCAGCGCTAGTTCCAGTTGCCCAGGGTTTGCCTATGAATTGTGCGTACGTAATCCATTCAAACGAAACTATACGGTTTACACAGGACACATTAAAACGTTTGACGAAAAAGACAAATAAAATAGAAAACAAAATCGAGGCCGAAAGTGTGATTTTTTTATATATCATTTATGATCTTATTGTTAATGGCTCTAAGAAAAAATCATGAAAGTTATATATTAAGTTACGTTGTAAAACTGTTCATTGCAACACTTCTAAATTGGTTTTAGAGCTTAGCAATGGACTTAACTGTATTTTTACCCCTATATACAATGTCACCGTGTCCAGCTAACATAAACACGTCTATGGTGTTGACGCCAACTAGAATTCGCGTAAAAAAAGACATGCACAAAGTATTTTGTAAAACTTACCTGGCTCATTGATGCTTATGTTGTAGCGGAGAGAGCAAAATCCCTACCAGATGAATAATCCCTTAGTAAATTTTATATAATTAATTATATGGTCTTGTGCGTGCCGACTACTCGGCATGCCTCGTGTTGTGTCACCACGACCACCATGTGTTACTTTGCAAAGTCTGCTGACCAAATTGCCCCTTAATGTTGATTATGGGCGGATTTGCTACACTGAATAGGCGAAATGGAAATGCGGGGAACAACAACAAAGGACCTTAAACTAACATATGTATAACTATGTATAGAAAGACTTTATATGAATGGGAACATGACAATTGAGTGCTTAGTGTTGAATATTTTGGGGGGGGGGAACGCATGTTTGCCTTAATAAAATGAATATGTAATGAATAGACAAGATGAATTCATTGTCAGACATAGAGGCATATGATTTAATATATCATAACTAAAGAATAATATTTTTGAAATAGGTAAAGACATCAATTTATTCGTTGCATAAATATGTTAGTATGAGTGTATATATTTTGTGTATTAACGTAGTATTGAGTGTTGTAGACATGCCATTTTCTGAGTATGGTGAATACTGGGTGAAGCTCCGGAACACGATGTGGCACGAGCAAAAACAAGCTAGCTCGGGTTATTCAACCACACATTACGCAACGCGTATGCTGCTCTGTCAAAAATGAAATTCCGGAGAAGATAAACAAACCCAGATATAATATATATATAGTAACAGAAAGACATTCACAAAAATTCATGTCCCTGAGAGAAGTAATGGGCTTCACAAAGCGTGAATGAAAAAAACGAAAATTGTGTTGATTCATATTTTATTATTTTATTTGTTAAGATGAGTGAAAATGACATGAACACTAAAGGTTATATTACTTGGATTATCGGACAATTATACACCTATTCAAAGTTTGATTCATGGTGAAAAATGCATATATGTATGTGTGATTTGATGTTTGATATTTGATGTATACATATTTTGTTCATACTTTTTTTCGTACACTCTTCTATTATTCATTCACATTGAAAGCCATTTAGAATAAACCTTTTATTGTAGTAATTAGGGTATATTGTGCCAGATTTCATGTTTTGTTAGGGTATTATGCACGTTAGCGAATGTTTTGTTAGGATAAGGAGTAGTATAAATTGTTTTGCATTTTCTAAATAATATATGTCCCGATGAGGACATCGGTTTTAAAAAGGAGGGAGATATGTTATAAGCATAATCAAATATATTTATTTAAATTTATTACGTATAAGTAAAAGTTAAATCATCTATAAAAAATAGCATATTTAGGGAAAAGTTATCAGACGTATAAAATTAGGTCAAAAGGACAAGAACTAGGATAAAGTCCTTTTGAGATAATTGCATATGGTAAGTTGGTTCCGCCGTGTGTTAGTTTGACCTTGTTAACTGGAAACTATTCAAGAACGTGAACTAGATCTCAAATGTTCACGTGAACGGATAATCGCGTAGTGCAGCAGTCGTAGCAGCCAATGATGGACTGCCATGCGTTCGGGCGTTGTGTCTATTCCTTAGTTTCTAAGTAACGGGCATACGAAATTATATATAAGCCAACCATAGATGCAGTGGACCTCAGTCTGACTAAGTCTAAAAATTAACTGTGCTTTATCGTTATCGTGACTTAGGGCTCCGGGTGGCTATTTTAGTATATTGCGTATATGATAAAGGACTTAGGAAGTGTTCATCCTTCGTTTATAATGGACGTGATTCGGATCGACAACAACCAATATAGCACGTAATCAGGACGAGTTTCGCATGCTAATTATTCAATCGTTTATTACCTGTGGCTAGTTCTTATATTAGGTTACCGAATGGCGACTATTACAATTTTTCAGACTATAATTTTAGATGATGATTTATTGAATCCATTTTTAAAAATCGCAATAGTTTAGTTTATCATACTGTTACAAATAATATTTGGAATCTTCATTTTGCACATGGAGGAAATATTTACAAATATGGTATATTTTATTTCATTTCTTATTATTCTTAATCATAATACTGCGGAAGTTAAACAAATTCAGGTCATCGTCATGTTTTTCATATTTCCAAAAGTGTTTTTTTTTTCAAAAATGCATTTAGGTTTCTAGTAAGCTCGTATGAGACAAAGAAAAATATTGAATAGGTATTGTCAAGGCGTATCAAACCTTGTGTTATTTGAAATATAGGTCTTTGACCTACCCCATGCATCGATGCCCAATCGAGGTGCGCAACAAATGTCAATTAAGACCCTTCCTCAAAACATTTAAATGGCGACCCTTTCTCAACACGTTTATATGGAAACCAAGTTTGCCGTTGTATGCCAACACATTTAGCATTACGCGCAACAAGGAGTGAAAAATCGGAGGATTATGAATAGGTATTTTCAAGGCGTATCAAACCTTGTGTTTATTTGAAAAATATGTTTTTGACCTGCCCCATGCACTGATGCCCAATCGAGGTGCGCAACAAATGTCAATTAAGACCCTTCCTCAAAACATTTAAATGGCGACCCTTTCTCAACACGTTTATATGGAAACAAAGTTTGCCGTTGTATGCCAACACATTTAGCATTACGCGCAACAAGGAGTGAAAAATCGGAGGATTAGGAATAGGTATTTTCAAGGCGTATCAAACCTTGTGTTTATTTGAAAAATAGGTTTTTGACCTACCCCATGCATCGATGCCCAATCGAGGTGCGCAACAAATGTCAATTAAGACCCTTCCTCAAAACATTTAAATGGCGACCCTTTCTCAACACGTTTATATGGAAACCAAGTTTGCCGTTGTATGCCAACACATTTAGCATTACGCGCAACAAGGAGTGAAAAATCGGGGGACTAATTGAGGCCGACATACTTGGTTCATTACCATATCAGTTTTTGTTGTCGCTCCGTATTTCTATTGACCCCTCATAATTTTGGCTTTCATTTGCAAATCACAATATTGACACAAGTCCGGCGAAGTGAACTCGTTTTATATTTCCAATAGAGATACCAGTTAGCCGGTGTTGCGGGGAAACAAACCTCAGTGAAAATTTACCTCAGTTCCCTATATGTTCTTTATAAGGGACTGCTGCTCTTTTCGGTGTATGCGACAATTGTTTCCCCGGACACAATTCGAGATGCATTTCGAGAATATATTTACACAGTGGATTAGGGTCGAGCACTTATGTGTGCACTTGGGATTGCTTAAAAATGAGCAATGTGCCCATGAATTAAGTTTTTTTAATCAATCAATAACTTTATTTCACTTTCGATAGGGATTTTTTTGTTAAAGTATTTTGTGTGTACCGCAATTACCATATTAACTTATTAAATTGATTTATATATTTCATACCCTTCTTATTAATGTATTTTTTTAATCGTGAGTTTAAAAAAATATATTTTTATATTTTAGACACTTCGTATGTATTTTCTTTTTTAAATGCAAATCGTGTTCATGGATAATTCATCTTAGACATGAAAGTCATATCTGATTCTATTTTACAAAAAATAACAATCTCTAAACAGAAAATTGCAATAATAGTGTATCATTATTGATCTTTCTCTTTGATATTCTTCCATATATAGTTACACAAAGATGCCGACGTTGCAATAATAATTGCAATCAAATATTCAAAGTTTTGCTATATATAATTATTTCCTATTGCAATCGTCTGTGAAAACTTTAATTACATGCTGAGTAGAATGAAAATCAATCTATTCTTGTGTTTTTATTAAATCATAGCAAAAACTAGCAATAACACATCTTAAAAAAATACAATGTAAAAAATGAATATATGTCAAATATATCTTCTAAACATCATGGAACTAAATGTTTATTATGTTTTCTGAACTCATAGTCGTATGAAATGTGTGAGAGAAATCAAACAAATATACCACTCCATCTATAAGCTATTTGTTAAACAAACGGCAACTGATAATGCACAATTGTTTCCCCGGTACAATTATTTCCCTTTTTCGGTGCGGGGAAACAATTGTCGACAATTGTTTCCCCGCTGAGGTTTGTTTCCCCTCCCC
>LQRL01114012.1:9155-19774 GCA_001703475.1 Hydroides elegans
TTTATTGAAGGTGATTTTGTCGCTTGCGTTGTTTTGAAAGCGTGCTTTGATTTTAAATAAATGTCCATAGCATCATATAGGCTCTTAATTATTGTAAATAAACGGATAATGAGTTGTGATACGGTGTCTTTAGTTGCGATCGCGATTTTAAAGAGTTATTTAAACAAAATTTGGGCTTAATTGTGGAATCTAAAAAAGTTAAGTACAATAAACAATAAATATAGTTGCCCCCCCGCCTTCGCTCATATCTGTTATACCAAGAACAAACGGGTGTAGACCCCGGCCCCATAAGCACCTCCTACGGTTCATTATCTGTCCACGACGAGTCAACCGTTTGCTCTTATATGTTATACAAAATAAATAATCGGCGCCCTCATCCTCCATATCTTATCGTATTTGCGTTTCGCCCATCCCTGTTTACTCTGAAATAGTATCCCAAAATAGAAATCGAAGCCCCTACATAGTTAATACTATTACCACCCCAACCCCCATCCCCCTCGGTCTTGAATGTAAAAACGGCGCTATATTAGCATCCTGGTTTGATATTTATGGTATCCTCCCTTAACTTACAGTAATCTTATCCAAACATTTTTAAAATATTGTATTTTCTAACATAAAAACCTTTTATTTATCATAAATAATGAAGTTGCCTACAATGCGTAAATTAAAAACAGTGTTTTGTTCTTATTCTTGACCTCATATATGGCTAAATAGATTCTAAAGCATAAAACACCCTGTCATATTGATAGACTTTATGTGAAAATAAACTTTAATTCTATGTCTTTATATTGACTCTTTAAGTCTAATGCTTGCAAAGTGTCTGAACTTAAGAAAGTTCATTTCTTTCGGGTGACGTCAACAAACGTACGATTCCTGAATATTCAACTATAAGCTAATAAATTTAGACATATAATATGATAAACAACATGTATATCTATCATTTTATATAATAAAATCTTTAATACAACCAATAGTTGGAGTGCAAATAATGGTGAAACATTGTGAATGGCTAAATATGGCCAAAAAAGCGTCTGATCTTAAGAAATTGTATTCTAAATGTTTTCAAGCTGACAACAATATCCATCACTCATAGATTAAAGTTAGTGCAAGTGGCGATCTCCCAAACGCATAGACAACACACTATGTGTGATCAACTGAATCAAAGCACATGCAGACGTTTCATGTTTGGCGTTTACAATATGCTTCATCTTAGACAAAGTTTCATTAAAGCATTACTTTCTTACATAAAAAAATGTCATCGTAAACCTTTTATATTATAGTTAGTTAGTTTTCACCTGTAATATGAATGATATATTTAGATAATTCTTTTCTTTTTAATACATAAACAGATTGAGTATAACTTATACGGTTTACAACGATATGGTGAATATAATTTTACACGTATCTTAAGGTCATCAATGTAGTGAATGGACAAAATCCCTCCGGACACAATTCCTCCTTGCAAAGTTCCATCACAATATGCCACCAGGACGTAATCCCACTCTTTTTCTGTCATCCTAGATTGAAAAAAACTATCATTTCAAAGATATATGAACCAAAAAAGTGCATTAGCTAAATTGTGTAAAAGAAAAAAAACTCACCTGTCATTATAAAAATAAAATTTCGACCGTTTAATGCAGGGAAACGCTCTTGAATGCCTCTAATTCATATACATATCATCCCGATTGAGTGACAACACCACATTTTGATAACATTAATTAGCACTATTTCATCGCTTTGACATTTATGGTTATTGCAATCAAAGCATGAAAGCAAACCTGCATGAATTATCCCTCCATTAAAGTACGAACGCTAGCGACCTGAGCTCAACGTCTGCAACATTTTTGTATATGTTCCTCTGGTGCTTAGGCCCCTAGATAGGATGCAGACGACCTTGGTTTAAAGGATGTCCCTATAAATGCAGACATGCCTTAAATAAGGTCTATACTACTCAACAATGGAATAGACTGAAATACGGTTTATTAAGTTAACTCATTATTTATTAACAAGGGAAACATTGTATATGACATAAAGATATATGTATAAGTTTCAGATCATTTATAAGTCTAGCATTCAGTGTTGTCTGTCACTACAAGAAATAATTGAGTTATTTAAAAAAAGAGTTTTCTATACGTTCTATCGGATCATTAGACCAAAGAACCTTGTCTGTCCGTCTGTCGACACATTGGGCACTACTCTGTACGGGTCAGATCTCGGCTATCATTCATCGGATTTAGTTATCCATTCGCACATTGAATGACATTTATTAACGCAATTCGTAGACATATTATTTTTTTAAAATCTCAAAAATTGCCGAATTGTCTTGATTTTGTTACTTAATTTCCTATGTTCTTCGATTTTCAACTGTTGTTGAAGGAGCGGAAGACTTAATTACTGATCTACTGTTTTTTCTGCCTAATTGCAATGTTTTTATTCAATTAGTTTTTTTAAGTTTTCATGATTTTTAAAGGAATCAGCAATATGTTTAAATTGCATATGTAAAGATACGTGACCTCTTTTATTTCCATTTGTACGAGCGTCCTTAAAACAAGGGTGGTTCTGGTCCTGTTGATGACCGAAAAGGCATACGTTTTATGCCAGCCTTCAGGCAAACATTGGTATGAAAGGTGGAGGGAGGGGGCGTCTGATTTTGAAAGATAAGCTTTATTATATGTGACTTAATGCAACATATAAAGTTGCATTCATATTTCAGATATTTTGATATATTTATTTGTCATCATTTAAAAAGTATTTTGACAACTAGAATAAGACCTGGTTATGTATTTAGAAATTATACCATATATTTCTTGAAATCTATGCAGCGAATCACTGAAACATTAATATCACTCTTCTAAACTTAAATAAATGTGATATTTCAAACAATACGCATGATTATATTAGAAACAATATCCAGGTACGATCATGCAAACCCTATGTAGAGGAAATATATTCATTCGAATAAAGTGTGCATCCCCTCGACCCACATACACTCTTACTGAATACCAATAGAATATACCTGTTCATGTTTAGACAAGCTCTCCTTTTAAGGAAAACTTTGATTGCATTGGTTAAATCATCAATCCAATTTAATTTGCAATGAACAATTATTTTGCATTGAATATTCGAACGTGGTTGATTGGTATGCATCGCACACTCAATTGTAATCATGTATTGATTGTGCGACATGAGAAATGAGTAATGAGCATCATTATTTATTTTTTGAAATGTGGCAAAAAACTGTTAATAGTACAAAAAATGTTAGTAGTATATATTGAAAATATGTACATGGAAATGTAAAGAAAACCCCCACCGTCTTATCTGTTTAATTAAAAATTGTAATGCGACATCTTATCAAAGATACAGATAATATGATGTGATTGACTTTTTATTGTATACATTATAATAAATGTGTTGAAACTTTGGTTCTTCGTCTTCTTTTTGCTAAACCTATATAAATAAAGTTCAGCAAGCAAACACCGTCTTTGCACAGTTTTCTGTATAAATGTAATATTTACAGTTATTCATTAACTCCATAGATTTCCAGCAACTAGTTTAGTAATCCACTAGGTTCAACATGCCATTATTAGCGAAGGTGGAACAACTGATTATAACACATTTTGGACACTTCGGCCCCAACCAATTCGTCCCCTATCACTTGGGCCCAGATTGGACACTTCGGGCCTTTTTAAAAAAGGCACTTCGGCCTCTCGTCAAGACACTTCGGCCCCTATTAAAAGACACTTCTACCCCTGTTAAAAGATGCTTTGGCCCCTAAATGTTGACACCTACCACTTCCGCCCCTTCGTATAAAATGAACAAAGGACCTAATCTCATACCATAAAATGTAAATTTTAATGAACTTTGCACAATTTACGTTGAAAATAATCATATTCCAAATTATTCAAATTCTCTTCAAATTCATGCTCTTCTATAATTAAAGATTCTTAGTAAAACAGTAATATATGTTTCCCACATTTGATACATAAGTGGTTGCATGGTATTTCCATCAAAACAACTTATTATGATATAGTGTAACGAAAACAAGAATTTGTCAACATTTTCCTCCGTAAATCTGTTTCAATTCTACGAACAAGAATATGTGTTATTATTTGAATATTTGGCTCATCCAACTGTTGATCTAAAAAATGTAAAAGAATTGTATTTTATATAATGGTATATTCATGAGCAGTAAAAAAAACAAATATAAATTCAAGAAGGAATGTCTTGGTTTTCAAAAATGTTATGCTTATCTTTCTCATTTCTTAAAAAAAATAGAATTAAATGTGATGGTTTAAAGGTAATTTTTTCAAGGGACCGACGTTGTAGGGGCCAAAAAAGTAGGGGCCGAAGTGTCTTTTGGGAGGGACCAAAGTGTCTTGTGAGTGGCCGATATGTTTTTTGCTAGGAACCGAAGTGTCTTTTCACGAGTGGCCAAAGTGTCTAGACGAGGGGCCGAAAGAGGCCGAAGGGACAAAGGTAGTAGAGGCCATAGTGGTTGAGGCCGAAGTGTCCAATCCCAATTGTAACAATGACTATCGTTGTTGGTTGTTTTCGTTATTTTATTGAAATTGCAATTGAATAGGAATCGATTTAGTTGAATGAGGGTGGGCCGCGTATCAAGGCATTGACTCAGCATTTTAAAGATGACTTATCATTAAGGTTGTTATAATTATTAGAATAGTCATTACTATGACTTTTTTCACATCACAGTAACCTGCGGTTGATATAAAAGTCCTATCTGGATTTCTTAAATTTGAAAGTCGCATGGCTATTTGTTTTTCTTATTATGTTATTTTTTCTATTATACACATTGTTGCAATGGATATTATTCGAATATAATTGTGATAGTAGTTGAATTTATATTTATGATATTCAAAACACTTAGTCGCCAAATATATAGCTCAAATATTTGCAAAACAGATAAGACAAGACGCCAGGGATTTTGAAGACCAGGCAGGTTTTCCTGCACATATACGAATGCATTCAATAAAACTCTACGGGCTTGCCAACCAGACAGGTTTTCCTGCGCGTAGCACCGGATGCCCCTTTTGGCTTCCCCAGGACACATTATGTTCAAAATAGTATCTGCCCAAAAAGCTAAAAAATCGCGTTTATTTCAATGGGGCATTTTATTGCCATTTTAACCAGTTGTTATCTCATAAAAAAAGCCAACAACACAGCTCCTCCTTTGATGCGCTTTGTATTCATATATATTTGTGTTGAATTGTGGCGTTTTTTAACTGGGTATAACTCGAAGTGTTTTAAATATATTAGGATTATAAACTTATCATCAATAAAGTCAGTCCTACTCGTTTCTCATCACATAAGTTTGATGATATAATCAAATGTTAAACTCACTTAAATAAGCATTCAAATTAACCCACCCTCCTCTTGTCAGAAACTTCTCCCACTGCAACCGTTGGAAAATGTCCCTCTATTGATATCCCTTTAATCTCACTAAGACGCGCGATGTGGTCATCGAATTGCCCACGGGACATTTAAAGCACATACGCGTTCCCTGGCCATCGATGTGCATTTAAGGATTGATTTACATTAATTGATTACATAATCAGAAAACGAGCCTGCCGATGTGACAAAAAAGTTCTACGGTGTTGAATGCAAAAAAGAAGCACACGAACAGTCGCCTCTCATACCCGTTTTTCACACCAGGAAATCTGAGCTTATATATGAATTCCTTACACCGAAACTAAAAATGAAATATTTGAAATGGTGGATCATGAGCGCTCCTGAAAAAAAACAAATAGCTGAAATGCTCGAGTACATAGAGAGTACAGTTTATTAGACTTATTTAAACAGCACCCTACTTGTCGCCTTCTCCAATATATACTTTTTTGTTTGTATGTATTGCTAGAGTTTTGGGATCATTATGCGAATGTTATGTACATATTTACACACAATTTTATTGATTTAATGGACTTCATACACCTGCATCTGTTTATTTGACTTTTATCGACCTCGATATTGAAATACACGAATTCTAATGGTGGAATAATCATTAAAAAAAGATAATAAAAAAAACATCCATGAATTCGAGTTATCCATGGCTTTGGTCAACTAATAGATAAAAGAGAGTAATTTAATATCACATCGAGTTATCTAGAAATTCGAGGTAGTTGTGCTTGGGTTAACGAGGCTCTACTGCTGTGAATTTACACCTTAATCTGTTTGAACATCTCACAATTTTTTATTTGATAATCAGTTGCAAATTAAATATTATTATCGAACTTTCTTTACATATTCATTGCATATGTAGAATGCAAATAATGAACAAAACTCATACATTTCTTCCATAAGGTGATTGGATAAACAGTTGATTGCCAAAAAATCTTGGACTTCATTTCAAAGGAGATGTACACTTGAAAAAAGTATCATACTTTTCGTGGATATTTGATATTACATATGTTCTTTACATAAAGGCACACTTATATTGTCAGAGCTTACTTGAGAATCTATAAGAGTCAGTCATGAACATAACAAAACATCGTTTTATGATAGATGTTTTTCCCATTTTGAAATAAAAATAGTGTTTATAACTAAAAGAAACAAAATACCAAGGGAAGCATTATATTTTAAATAAGCAAACAAAATATTTGATGCAAAGCAGATTTATTTACAAAAATACACTATCAAAAGCAATTATTTATATTTAAACAATATACATGCGCGTTAAAGTAAGTCTGCAAAAAGAAGCATTAAAACCACGAAAATTTTAAAATGTTCATTTATGTTACATATCCTATTTAAACTTATTAATGTGAACTTGAGTCGTCTCTATAGCTTACTCTTTTAATGTCACTTGATCACTTATACTTGAAACTAATTTGTGTTTTTCCTTATGTTCATATTAACTATTGTTTAATGAATTTCTACTGTAGCGAAAACGACATTTGCCTCATTTCCGTTTCCTGTGGCTTGGTTGGAGCGTATCCTTTTGCCCTTGGTTGCCCCGCCTTTTACCGACTTCACCACATCATTCATGCTCTTTGACCTCTCCATGCAGCCACGCTCAATCTTCCCTTTGTTCGCAGATGCTTCCAATGTCTCCGGTAACATATCGACATACACCTCTTCTTCTGTGGGCTCAATGTCATCTTGCACCATTGCATTCAGGTCAGTGGGCAGCGAAATAGCTCTGAAGTCAGATGTCGATGGACTTGGTTCTTCGTTGTTTTGGTCAGGGTTTCCGGTAAGAATAGCGATTCTCCTCTGAAGGCCGTATATTTCATCATAGCCATAAGGGTCGCGAGTCAGAACCGTGTAGGGCGATGTAGGATGTGTGTGCTCTGGTCTTGTGAAGTCATAGAGTTCTATTTCATCGTAGATGCTGCTCGCCGATGATTTAGAACTGACTTCGATATTGTTAGCGTCCTGATTAGGGGTGTTTACGACAACGGTTTTGCGCTGTTTCCAATTCATGTACAAACTGAGTACCAAAACAATAATGATCAGTCCGATTAATATCGATGCACACACCAATCCAATTGTCAAGTAAGTGCTTTGGTTTCCTGGAAGAGATATAACCAACATACTTATTGTAAGTAAGTTAATTTTAATGCATATATTTGCTATTGGTATAGTACCATCTTGTTGATATCACACATCATCTAAACACTAGATGTGAGTTTGCCTCCAACAACATTTAGTTTTACAATATCACCAAACAAAGTAGTATATGTTCAAATATTGCACAAGATCTAAATCTAGTGCTTGTTTACATTATTTTTATTATGCTTAAATGATACACTGTCCTGATTATAATTACGCATGTAATTTATATATTAATGTTAGTTTAATTAATATGAGTATGTTACATTATTTTTGATACCTGGTTCACAAGCATATCCGCCCATGTTATTTGTGCAAGGTGTTGAGCCGCAAGGATTAGGTGATTCCATACACTCGTCTTTATCTTAAAATGAAGATAATTAGCGTAATAAATATAAAATGAAACTAATCGAAGTGATAATGCTAATGCTGATAATTAGTGTAATAAGAACGGGTTTTGTGAACAAATTAAGCATTTATTGAATTTGGTTTGAGAATGAAACAATATGATACCAAATCAGTCATCACAAGTCCTAATTAAATCATGGTTTACTATTACCTTTTTCGCAATGCTCTCCCTCATAGCCTGTATTGTTGCAATCACATACATATGATTTAATTCTATCTTTGCAGTGCCCATGGACACACTCGTTGTTAACACAATCATTAATGTCTGAATAGAAAAACATGTTATTTAAAACCAAGATTAAATCATTCAAATACTGCACTATGCAAAATCATTACCGATAAAATTATTTTTATTTATACAAATACATTTATGCATTATAATTAAATAATACGTAATTACTGTGTTGGCATCTAGTTCCAAGGAATCCTGTTCCAGAACAATCGCAGCTGTACGAGTTAATCCCATCTTTGCACAATCCATTCACACAGTCGTTCCCCTCGCAGTCATTGATATCTTTAATAGAAAATAAAATAATAGCATCAAACATTATCTTTCATTGTGATATTGGATTAATAACAATCAACTGTTTTATTAATTTGATTAACAATTATGAACTAACAAAAAAAGTTTGTGACTATAACGTCATCTCTATAGTAACCAAGCCATAAGATTGTTTTGGCAATTGTCACTGTAAAAACATTCAGTTGTTATCGTAAAACATTATAGTTATTTGTCACCCACTTCTATTCAATTAAATAGTGATGTCTCTTTTAAGAGTCGTTTGAAAGCAACATGCAATCAGTGTAGGGTATAATTTTGTTAATTATATAAGGTTTCAAGCCTTGTGGGTCCAAGCAATGTTCTACCAGCTGTATCCTTAAGGCATATTGTTTGCCCCCATCCAAACAATTTGGCTGAGGGAAATTGATATCCCCCGTTACGTCCGTCCGTCCGTCCGTCCGTCCGTGTGTCCGTCTGTTTACATTTGAGATGAGTAGTTTGTCGGTGACATTTTGGTATGAAGCCATAGTTCTAGGGTTTTAAACTTCACAGATTGAACGAGTATATATTGCAGATGTGCAACGTTAAAGTTAAATTCAAAATCGATCAAAAATTGTCTAAATAACGGGAATCTGTAATCTGTAATCTGTATTTTATTGGATATTAATAGAGATATTTGCCCCGGCACAATTGTATGAAGCCTTTGGACTAGGGTTTTGAAGTTTCATATAGTGAAAGTATGGCTATTGTAAACGTGCAATGTAAAGGTTTTAATTTGATCGAGAAAGATTACGCGTATGTCGAGACATTGTGAGGACAAACGTTGGGTGGATGAATATGTAAGGGCAACGTGATAACGACGTTGTGAGAAATACATATATTTCTATGTTTTGCATTGGGGGGTTTGCATCTCTGATACTTCTGTTAAACTTTTACCTGATAACTTATGCGTTTTTAATGTTAACATATATATTTGTTGCATAATGACCAATCTATATAGTTTAATTAATTTATATTTTTATAGTTTTTTGGGCAATATTGTAAATACAAACAACAATTTAACGTTTTACCGTTTTCACATCGTTCGCCGTCGTAACCAGTTGAATTACAATCACATGTATATGAAAGATTGCCGTCAACGCATAGTCCATTGACACATTCATTTCCAATGCAGAAATCTATATCTATATATGTATAAGGATCGCGAAACTTGTTATATGATTTGATTACAATATCACAGTTTGTAAATGTAGTTTTCTATATTTTATAAATATTCTATCATATTTAACATATTTTTCATTTTAAAAATCACTGCAGTCTTGACATGTTTTGACAAGTTTTCTGAGCATAGAATTTGTATGGTTTTTTAATATATATATATATTTAAAAAGCTATATGCGAAAGCTTACCATTTTCACATCGGTCCCCTTCGTATCCTGTTCCGTTGCAGTCACATGTATATGAAAGAATGCCATCGACACATAGACCATTTGCACAGGTGTTATTTACACACAAATCTATGTCTAGAATGAATAAACAATAGTTATGTATCCCTTCAAAGTTTAATAATTTACAACGGAAATTTTGACGTAAGAAATTTAAAATCGAATTCAGCTGAGAATTAATGTCAAATAATGCTATTTTCGAGAACATGTAATGCACTAACCATATTATCATTTATGTACTTTAAGAATTATATTGAAATAAAGTATTCATAGTGTTATAGCCAAATATAAAGTTATGTTCATTATCCTGGATTAGAAACAGGATTTTGGTATGCGCGCCACATAAACGTATGTGTAAATCATGAATGACTGAATTTTAGTTTATGAGCGATATAGACCACTCTTTGATGGAACTTTGTATTTATTGCATTTCAATGATTACTTTAATCAACACATATATTGTATTAACGTTCATTGCATTTAGATAAGTATAAATGTTATTTAAATAAACAAAATAAACTGTAAATACTAAAAGATATGATCCGACAAATAGAACATAACATTACCTTTTTCACAGCGTTCCCCTTCATATCCTGTCCCATTACAGTCACATGTATAATTGTTGAATCCTGGAATACATTGGCCGTTTAAACAGTCATGGTCCTTACAAGTGTCTTTGTCGCCACATGAAATGAATT